>BLKR01001367.1:0-299470 GCA_011170035.1 Teleogryllus occipitalis
GGGGGGGGGGGGGGGGGGGGGGGGGGGGGGGGGCGGGGGGCGCGGGCGGGCGAAGGCGACTGGAGCGAAAGGTGGACACATTGGGCTAATTTGAGCACAGGTGACAAGATTTCAGGGATTTGCTTGGTTCAGACAAGTCATATTCTGGTTTTGCAGGTTGTTATGTACACGAAGGTTCTAATTCTTTTCTGTGCCAGCACCTATTTTCAATTTATAGAACGCGGAAATTAACGTATTTTTAGAATGTGTGTTTGTTTAGATTTAAGTGATCAGCGAAGTGTGAGACTGTGAGGTACTGTTTGTTTATGTTCTCTGATTTATGTTCCATGCTTGTTTATTCTTTGATTCTCTGTGTGAATTGTCGGTTTGTCCTGTATATATGACATTGCAGTTGTTGCAAGTGAGAGCATAGACCCCGCATAAGGAGGTAGGTGGGATTGGGTCTGTAGTGTTCAATAGTGTTTTCTGTAATGTGTGAGTATTGTAGAAAGTAGTTTTGAATTTATTGAGTGTGATGGCTATTTCAAGAGAACGGGGTCCTTACATAAGGGATGGTGATGTCCGTGGCTGTAGTGTTATTGTTAATATGGTGTGAGAGTGGTGTGTTTGCCAATGCTGAGTGTGTTTTTTTTATTATTCATTCCTGAATAATACTGCAGTCGTATACATTCATCCTGGCTGTTTTTTATGGTGCTTATTTCTTTTTTTTGTTTTCTGGAGACACGAGGATTGCCATTAATTGATGTACCATAGCATGGAAGGCTACATGTTTGTGTGTGTGAGGGTGTTGTGAAGTGTTGTATATGATTGTCTGTGTGGGTCGGTTTTCTGAATATATTGAATTCATGATGGTCCTGGACTAGCATGATGGTGAGAAGTTTAAAGATTTGTGTTCGTTTTCTAATTCAGTGGTGAATTTTATGTTGGGGTGTAAGGAGTTGATGTATTGTGTAAAATTATGAAGTTGTCTGGTGGGGCCTACCCATAGTGCCAACACGTCGTCTGCGTATCAATTCCAGTAAAGGAGATTTTTTAGAAGTGGATGTCCAGGTTGAAATAACGTATTTTCCCAGGTGTCGATAAATATTTCAGCTAATAAAGGTGAGAGAGGGGAACCCATGTGTAATCCAGAATCTCGGAAGTAAAATTTGTCATTGAATTTGAAATAGTTGGTATCTTATGCCACAGGAAAATAAGTTAAACAGTTCAGTTTTGATGGGGTCGGCACATTGTGATCTGTTAATTAGGTCTTTAAGTTTAGCCTTGCAGTCAGATGTTAGCATACTGGTAAATAGGTTTGTCACATCAAAAGAAACCAGTTTGGCGTTAGTGGGGACTAGGAAATCTTTCATCTTGTTGATATCAGGGCTGTTGCGTATTGTGTGCTCAGGTGTGTAATTGACATGTTTGAAATCTTTGTTCAGTTTATACGCAATCCTAAGTGTGAGTGTTTTAGTGTATGATACTACCGGTCTAATGGGGATGGTAGATTTGTGGATTTATGGTAAACCGTATGATCGTGGAGGGAGTGGATTGCGGGGAAGAAATCAGTTGGAAATGTGGGGATGAGTGTCTAGGATTTTAGATTTAGCAAGTTGTTTTAAAGCTGTGTGGTGTTCGTTGGTGGAGTCTTTACCCGCTTTTACTTTCTCATATACGTACTTATATACGTAGCAATATATGTAGTATAGAGAAAGTTATGTATTGCTGCGGAAAATCGATTTCAAGATTTCGACGGAAATACACATTTTGGAGTCCTATGACACCGAAAAAGTCTTTTTTTTTTCTTTTCAAAACATCCCTCCGTCCATCCGTCCATCCGTCTGTCTGTCTCTCCGTCCGTCTGTCCGTCCATGTGTCTGGTGTATGTGAACACTTCTAGCTCCTAAACCGTGCGCACAGTATTTTCCAAATTGAAGAAACCTCTTTCCATCTGGCTCTAGTTGAAATTTTTAAAAACGTTCTGTAAAATCTGGGGGTACTTTACGAGAAGCCGCCCGAAAATTTTCAAAATTTTCTCAAAAATGGCTCCAAATTTTTTCTTTACATTTCTCACACTTATGAAGGTGGCATAGACCCGATTTTCGCGATTACTTTAAATTTTTCAAAACTGCAAAAGTTTGAATTTTTTTCGGCGTCTCTTTACAACTATAAAATTGAAGATAGAGGTTTTTCTTTCAAATAAAATTTGCTGGCCATAAATAGTTCTTCCATTAAGGGCATGGTGATTGTTTCGAAAATTTTGTCAATCAATATACATTTTAGTTTAATATAGCTTCAAAATAATATGATTACTAATAGGCACAACGTATCTTCAGTGTGGAAGTGAAACCATTTTTTACGTAAGTTCACAATTTTTTAAAAAAATGATTCGAGTTAAATCTAACAGTTAGTTTTACTGAAGTTTGGTATTACAGTGATCTAGCATTTGTGCAATTTTCCGATTTTTATCTGGTCCCTCAACAGAGATTTGCAGTTGAAAATTTGAAAAATTTGGAAAATGCTTCAGAGCTTGTAATTTTCAAGTGGTACGTAATTCGCAATTTACCAATGACATATTTCCAAAAATAACTATACTGTTATGTGTAAAAGCATAGAAAAAGTTAAGGCTGTAATTCTATTCCTTCTTTGAGAATTTACTCCCTGAAAATCCAATTTCGTTCATTCGCGTTCCATAGATTTGGTTGCAAATATTTACCAAAGAAAAACATAGAAGGTAGATAAATAATATTTCTATTTGTAGGCCAGAGTATGCTGAATCCAATGCCTTTTTTTCTAGAATGCTAGATCAATCTAGAGCTGAGTAATTTAGAAAAGAGTAAGTGTCTACAAACACGAAAAATGGCGCACGACGTAAAACAAATATGCCCGCCATTTGAAAACCAGTCACAATAAAAATAAATTAAAGATTTTTTGAACAGTCAAAACATAAGGGAATTTATACACAAAATATTTTTTTCGAGATGGTCGAGCGACCAATTTATAAAAATCTGGACCATTTAAAGTGGATTCACCCGAACACAGTTCACTTAAAAACCTAGAGATGCTACAAATTGCTGTGTATGTTGGCATTTGTGTCCACGAGGTTCGGTGAGGTGGGCACACAGTACCGGACAGTACAGTGGCGGCCCACTGTGGCCGCTGCAGGGTTGCGCCGAGGGGCGCGGCCAGAGAAGGAATGAGCAGTACGGGAAGACGCCACCAGGAGCAGAGCAAGCGGCGGCGCTTTTCCGTGGGCACCGGACCGCGTCGGCAAGGGGGTCACCGGAGGGGCATTTCCCCTCGATTCCCCGTCACGGAGGCGGGAAGTGAGACTCGCTCCGATGCCTCGGAGCGTTAATATAGGGCCTCGTCCGGGGCGGTAGACAGTGACATTTCGGAAGCAGTAATAGAGTGCCTAGTGACAGTAGTTCTGTAGTGAGTTCTGGTTGACGTGCGTGTGCTACGGTGTGTGATTCTTCTGGCGGACTGAAACTTGGCTTCGCATATGTACATCTTCTGGAACTTTGGTTGTATTTTGCATTGGATTTGGATTGTGGCTTGACAGTAATAAACTGATTCCAAAAGAACTGTGGTTGTTTTTCCTTGTACATAACACAAATGGCACAGACTTTCTCGTACCACATTTTGCTAATTTTTTTAGTGTGGACTGGCTTTAAGGTCTTGTTCCATTCTCTGGCCAGCTGCCATCTATAGCCGCCCAAAGTACATTTTTTGAAATAATGTCAACTTTTCGGTTTCCTAACAGTAGAACCGAAATATTACCTTAAGAAGATTAAAGAAGGTTAAATCTTCGTCCTAAATAGCAATTTTCATTGCAAAATTTAGAGCCGTTTTTATGAAAATGGCGTTTAAGCGTGACTGTAAATGCGAAATTTGAAGATCTTTCACAGGAATGTACTGAGTTTTCGAAAACCTTCATTGAAGCATGAACTCAAAAAGCGATAGTGTTTACTAATTGCTGAAAATGTGCATGTTAACGGCCTGAGGGATATTTAAAAAAACTACATTTGTGTAATTAAAAAAATAAAAGAATACAACAAAATGAACTTTGTGTCATTTTTAACAGTGCAGTTAGCACTATCCGTTGGGGGGGGGAGAAAACATTTGGAGCCATTATTGAGGAAATGGCATTGAGCGTTTTTCAAAATGCGGAAATTTGAGCCGATATTCACCAATAAATGTGGAGTTTTCGAGAAGTATTATACGACATTTTTTGAAGCACATGTACTCAGAAATATAATAATATAAACATATCGCCGCTAATGTACAGGGTTCGGCAGTATTTAAATACTTGTATTTTATGTACGTAATTTAAATACATTTTGTATATGAGTAACTATATTTTTGAGTTTTTTGGACATGTATTTTAGAGATTATTTACATACATAAAATAAGTGTTTTTAAAAAAAGAAAATACTTCAAATACAGATGAAGAAAACGATGATAATTTATTTTTGTTTGATTCTGTGAGTGAATAAACCTTATTGAAAAAAAAGTCCTTCAGCTGTTGAATTTCAATTATCATTTTTAAATTAAAAACCAAATCATTAAAATTGCTGGACAATTATCCGACGATAAAAAATGAGTTTATTCCTAATAAGTCCCTTCCTTGTTAGTCCCGACAATGCCTTTTCGCCTACTTCAAACGTTTACCTCAGAAATGGCTTTTGTGAAGGATTTATAATGCCTATAAATGCCTATTTTAGAGACAATTGTCTAACTAAGCGTTAAGAGCCTATAAGTGCCTATATTGGATTTTAGGCATTTTAAATATTTTTGTTCACTATATTTTGTTTTCTACAATCATTTTTTGAGAAATCGCTGATGGATATTTTTTTACCAAACAAGTAACAACCGCGTAAACTCTGCCAGGGCTCCTCCGATCGAGAAGCTCTGTGTCCTATGTGTTCTTGCCTGTAACGAACGCGTCGAGCAGGGTCGAGCACCGCTTAGAGACGTATGAGAATTTGACACCATGCAGGTTACCTTATCTACTTCGCCAAAGCCCGTCAGGGCGCTCCACAAAACAGGATATTGCTTTCGTCTTTCCGATCTTCGCAATGATTAGTAAGCTATCTGCTCCTTACCAAGAACACAACTGTCTTTAAAAATAGCGCTCCCGGCATCTTTCGCATTAAGAAGGTAGAATTACATAAGATAGGCATAGTTTTCTTCGATAACTTTGTCTTGATTTCGAAGTTTGGTGCATGTCAGATCAGTAAATTTGCTGTTCCTGTTAAGCATGCTTGCTACAATGCAAAAAGAAAAGGTTTCAAGAAGTGCGTTGTTAAAAGAGTGGATTTATGGAGAAGATTCACGACGGACTGGAAATGTATTTTTTTTGGCAGTGTTGTGAAAATGTGGTAATCTGTGCAAAAAACGTAATTCTTACAACATAAAAACAATGCAACTCATGCAAAAAATACCAAGAAACTGAGGAAATCTAATCTTCACCAAGTGCAGTCAAAAGATGAAGACAGGAAAGAATTTCAACACAGACTTGTGCCATTCCGCAAATATTCAAAACATGAAAATCCAACATTTAACCAACAAAATATAAAATTCCACACGAGTGAACTCTTAGGAAATATGACCTAACTCCGCAATATGTTTTGACAATCGAAGAAATTCGATTAGTTTTAGAGAATTGTGTTCATCATTTATGCAGAACGTATTACGTATACATTTTAATATTATTCAACCGTAATGCCCATTTCTCTATTTTTAAGCTTTTACTTCTTAAGTGCCTGCCTATTGTCAATTATAATGCCTATTTCCCTACCTATTTTTAAGATTTAAGTGCCTATTTATCTACCTATTTTTGACCTTTTTAGTGTCTACATTTCCGAGCTGTACTTATAACACTTATTACCTTCATTCGCGGCAATTGAACGGCCATTTTCCTTTGCGGGTTTTAAACATTCAATAATAGGGGTTTATTGTCTTTTGATTTGTTTGAAAAAATGGTCGCTTTAAAAGGAAATTCTGTCTATTTGATTTTTAAGTTATTGTTCAGAAATTGATGACTGTCCATTAGTAATTTATTGTAATTGACAATAACAATAAATTGTTACATTATAAAATAATAATAAAAATTTATTGTATTTTCTGTATCTTGAGTATTTGAAATATTTTAAATATGCATGTATTTAGCTATTCAAAACCTAATGTATTTTGAGTATGTATTTAATTCTTATAGCGTTTTCCATTCGCCGCACTAGTGCGCACTCAGGGCAGCTTTCGTGTTCCATTCGACCGCTAGGGTGCACCAGTGCAAAGAACTGCGTGTTACATTCGCACATTAACACGGACCCAGGGCGCACTCGGTGCGCCCTAAACTGCACCAACGATCGCGTCAGTGCAGTCCAGTGCACCGGGCCATTGTGAGGTTAGGTACGGAAGTTATCCATGCTGATTTAGATTCGTGGTGAAATTGTGAAGGCAATTGAGGATCTTCTGTCACGCAGGGATACTTTGAATGATGGAGTATATTATGTTTTGCAAGAAATGTCTGAAAATAATGTTTGTGATTTACAAGTTCGGAAAATCAGATTGTGTTTTCCGAAAATTTAACCTTGAATAACTTCATATTAACAAATCCAGTGCTATTTAGAAACTAAAGAGTTTTAGGTACGTCTCAATTTCGAAACGCTAATAAAGTGAAAATAAAAATAGTGACCCTTGGCCTTACAAAATCATTCAAATATATATGCCAAGAAATGTTTCTCGCACGTCCATACATATACCAGCGGAAATGTTCATGTTAATATTTTTATTGTTTTCAGTAATCAAACAAATCTACAGAAGCCTTTCGGTTCAAAATCTTGTGTACTATATCGATCACTGGCGAATCTCGAAATATGAAATTACGACTCATACGCATTTGAAGTTTTCGTAGTTTTTAAATAAAGAAATCACACGTTAATAATTTATGAATTAAGAAGTAAGAATTACCAAAAGACTTCATAAAAATTATAACGACGATCATAATTCAAAATTATTATTTTTCGAGTTCCATCAGTGTGACTGACCAAGAACAGCTGTGTACAATTTCACTGCGGAGCACACAAGCACTGACTCAGTTCCGGAATCCGTTTCATTCGTAGCTGCCCTTCACGCGTATGGGGCAGCACTGTTGCGGAGCAATGACGTTTCTGCCCTGCACGAGGGTGGGTTTCAGTGCAACGAATGGAAAACGCTATTATTTACGAAGTATTATGGCGAACTATTTAAATACTAAATATAAAGTATTTTGCCCAAACGTGTTAATGTAAATATTAACGATATAAGAAAGAAGTCGGAAAATTACACTTTTGTAATTAAAAAAACAAACAAACAAGAATAAAGCAAAATGGCGTTTGTGTCATCTTATGGGGTACATTTACCATTATCTCTACGAAAAGTTTAAAGAAAAATTCTGGAGCCGTTTTCGACAAACTCATTTTTTGTAATTTTCGAAAATTGCAAATATCGGACGCAATATTGCTCGAAAACCTCTCAAATATGAAAAAAAATATACATGACCTTATTGAAAGTACTGATTATGATCAACAAATTTCATTCCAACGAAAAATCTCGATATTTACTTTTGTAGTTGCAGGAAGAATCCGAAAAAAATCAAAACTTTTAAATTTTCACAAATTCAGAGTTACCCCTGAAAATCGGACATATGCCACCTGTATAAGTGTATTTTACTACATATATTCTTAGAAGAAATTTAAAGAAAAAATTTGGGGCTGTTCTTCGGGCCCACAGCAGAGCAGAAAGTTTTTATAAAATCTCAGTGCTCTTAAATCTATTTTATCTGCTAACGGCGTCCCGAGCCACTCCCCGGACGCACTTCCGCCCCCGCCCTCGGGCGCTTGCTTCAGCGCGCGCACGTGCACGGGAGCGAATTCCATGAAGTGACAACGGCTTGCCGGCAGATCGGCAACCGATAGAAACGAACTTTGTGCTGTTAGTTCTACAACAAAATCAAATGATTGGCTGGGGCCTATCCCTCACTCTCATGCGCTTTCTGATCCAAATCTCGCGACGTTGGTCTCTGTGTAAGAAACGTTAGTCGTAGAAATAATCTCTTGCGAGCAGCATGTAAGAGCTCTCGGCTCCGGTAGGGCGAAATATCGTTAAAGTCATGTGTAGAGCGATTAGCCATTACCGAGCATTAAATTGGTATTGTGAACTTCAAGTGTAATTATTTCAACCGCTACGAGTCGTAACCAATGTCTGTCGGCTCCGTGTAGTGCTCTTACACGTGCAATTATGTGAACTGCCATGTGTTTGAAAATCAATGTGTGTTTTGAACTGTACCTGTGTGAATCTATCTGTAAGTGATAAGTGACCAAATATTAAATTGTTGTGCAAAGTGAAACCACGACTTATTGACAGAAGGTGCTTACCGTTACATTTCCTTGAACTGAACTATCGAACGGAACGGACTGAAATGTACAAAAACATTAAAATACAATTCACTCCTCCCCAAGTACAATCCAGCCGCTTCAGCTGTTTTTGAGAAAATTTTGAAAATGTCCCAGGAGCTTCATGGAAAGTACCCCTAATTTTAAAGAAGGGTTTTCAAAATTTCAAAGCTTCAACTAGAGCCAGATGGACAGGAGTTTCTTCAATTTGGAAAAACTCATACGCATGGTTTAGGTGGTAGTCGATTTTACAGACGGACGGACGTTTTGGCGTCAATTGAATTTTCGGTATCAAGGACCTACAAAACAGTTGTATTGGCTACTCGTGTTAGAAGATTTTTTTCTTGATTTAGCAACTGAATTGATCCACTTTTTCGTTATCAGGACCCGGCAATGAATTTTCTTCTGCGGAAAATCCGCCGTTTTTCCGCGCAGCATTACATAACTTTATAATGCGTATATACGAACGTATACGAGAAAGGAACTAGAAGTGCTATAGAATGGCACAGACTTCCTCGTAGTAATGTTTTCTAATTTCCTTGGTGTGTACTCGCTTTACGGTGTTGTCCCATCCTCTTGACTGATCCCTCTCCCGCTGGCATGTATCGCCGCCAAAGTACATTTTTTTGCAATTTTATCTACCTTTCGGTTTTCTAATAGTAGATCGAAATATTACTTAAAAAATATATTAGATGAGTAAAAATTCGTCTCAAATAGCAATTTGGATTCAAAAATTTAGAGCCGCTTTTATGAAAATTGCGTTTAAGCGTTACTGTAAAAGCGAAATTTGAAGCTCTTTTTAAGAGGAATCTATTGGGTTCTTAAAAACTTCATTTGAAGTCTTTTGAAGCATTTCTACTAAGAAATGCAATAATGTATACAAATCTATGGAAATGTGCATATTAACGGCGTGAGAGTTATTTCACAAAAACTACATTTGTGTAATTTTTGAAAAAATTAAAGAATATATCAAAATGAACTTTCCATCATATTAAACAGTTCAATTAGCTCTATCCATTGGAAAAGTTTGAAGAAACATATGAGAGCCATTCTTGAGAAAATGGCGTTTGAGCGTTTCTGAAAATGCGGAATTTTGAGCTGATTTTAACAGAAAACTGTTGAGTTTTCGAGAAACATTCTTTGACATTATTTAAAACACATCTACTCATAAGTACAATAATGTGAAGAAATCTCCTCTAATCTAAATATTACCGACGTGGGAGACAAGTAAAAAAATTACATTTTAGTAATTTTTGAAAAAACAAAAGAATAAATCGATATAGCGTTTATGTCATTGTATATGGTACACTTGGCACTACACCTAACCATAACTTTAAGCAATAATTTGGAGCTATTTTGAGAAAATCTTGTGTTTGTAATTTTTTTAAATTGCAAATATCGCACGCACAATCGCACGAAAATTACTAAACTTTTCAAACAAATGTACATGACCTTAATGAAAGAACTATTTATAAGCAACGAATCTGATATGAACGAAAAACTTCTATCATCAATTTTATAGTTGTCGGGGGACGCCGAAAAAATCAAACTTTTGCATTTTTTGAAAATTCAGAGTTAACTATGGAAATAGGACCTATGCTACCTCTATAAGGGTATTTTACCATTTTTTACAAGAAATTTAAAGAAAAAATCTGCAGCCATTTTTGATAAAATTTTGAAAATGTCTAAAGGACTTCATGTAAAGTACCCCCAAAACTTAATAAATTTTTCTCAATATCGCAGAGCTTCGACTCAGGCCATATCGATAAGGGTTTATTCAGTTTGGAAAAAATCGTTCGAATAGTTCAGGTGTAGTGTTGTTCACATCACCAGACGGACACACAGTCAGACGGCCGGCCGGCCGGACGGTGGACAGACGGACGGACGGATGGACAGACGGACGGACAGACGGACGGATAGACAGACGGACGGACGTTTTGAAAATAACCCTTTTTTTGTATCAGGGGATCCCAAAACGTGTATTTCCGTTGAAATCTCGACATCGATTTTCCGCAGTATTACAAAACTTTCTCTATACTACGTTTATTGCTCCGTACACGAAAAAGTAATAATTACAAAACAAGATTTTCTCAAAAACGACACCACATTTTTTCTTTTAATTTTTGATAGGTGTAGGGCGAAATGCATCCTATTCTTTTGTTTTTTGTTCTTCAAAAATTACAAAATGCCATATGAAAAAATATAAAAATATGAAAAAAATATAAAAATAGTATTAGAAGCTGGACATGCGTCAATGAGAATATTTTAACAATAGATTTTAAAATAAAGGGAATAGAGATGGTTTTTATTGGTTTAAATGCCCCAAATGACGATGCTCCTGCAACAGAGAAGATTGCATTTTTTTAATCAATTGACGTGTGTCTTAGATGGAATCGCTAATAGAAAAGATTTTAATGATGGAGTAGGAAGGCAAGTCCAAAATAATGTTAAAAAAGTCCAAAATAACTTTATGTCACATTAAACAATGTCCTTACCACTATCCCATGCAAAAGTTTGAAGAAAAAATTTGGAGCCATTTTTGAGAAACTGAGGTTTGAGCGTTACTGAAAATGCGGGATTTTGAGCTCATTTTTACAGAAAATTGTTGTGTGTCTGAGAAACTTTATTTGACATTATTTAAAGCATATGTACTCATAAATTTAATACTGTGAAGAAATTGCCTCTAAGTATTATCGACGTGAGAGACAAGTCAAAAAAATTAAATGTTTGTAATTTTTGAAAAACCAAAGTAGAGCAATATCGCATTTATGTCATGGTATTATGTTTGTTTGGCTCTAACCCCACCAAAATGTTAAAGAAAAAAGTTGGAGCCGTTTTCGAGGAAATTTTGAAAATGTCCGTGGGGCTTCATGTAAAGTACTCCCAAATTTTAAAGAATGTTTTTCAAAATTTTAAAACTTCAACTAGAGCCAGATTGACAAAGGATTCATCAATTTGGGAAAGATCGTACGAATGGTTTAGGTGCTGGTAGTGTTCACAGGCGGACGGACGAACGGACAGACCGACCTACCTACCGGACAGACAGACAAACAAGACAGGACAGACAGACGGACGGACGTTTAGAAAAAAACACGTTTCCGGTGTCAGGGGACCCCAACACGTGTATTTCCGTTGAAATCTCAAAATCGATTTTCTGCGGCATTACATAACTTTCTCTATTACTCCCGTATATACGTATGTATACGAGAAAGTGAAAAGGTGACAAAACAATGTGGGAATTATAGAGGCATAACTGTGCTCTGTAATATTGGTCGGCTGTATGGAAAAATACTAAAATTTCGACTTGAAATGGAGCTTAGATATGTGGAAGAATAGAGCGGCTTTAGAGCTGGACGCTCATGTACTGATAATATTTTTGTATCAGACTAGTGACCGACAAACGGCTTGCCCATAATTTAGAAACTCCCCTGATATTTATAGATTTAAGAAAAGCCTATGACACATTTCCATTAAATAAACTGTAGATGACAATGCAGAAACAAGATGTAAAGATATACTTATTGAAAGCTGTCAAAGACCGATACAACAGTAATATAAGTCAAATTAAAATTGGAAGAAACCTTTCTAAACCATTTTCTGTAAATAAAGGTTTACGGCAGGTGTGTTGCACAGCTCCTTCTCTGTTTAAATTATATTTAAATAAAGCTTTAAAAAATTGGAAGAGAAAACGTTGCAATCTGGGTGAAAAAATTGATGATTTCATGCTCTATTCTCTTAATTATGCAGATGACCAAGTCATCTTCGCTGAGGAGGTAGATGATGTTCTGTATATGTTGCGAAAACTGTACGACGAGTACTTCAATTGGGAGGGCAAAAATAAATTTTGGTAAATCAGAATATCTGGTTGTAGGAGGAGAAGCCAAGTCCCTGTGTATACCCAACGAACCAGAATTGAAATCCTGCCAGAATGTAAACTATCTAGGTACTCAAATAGCAGCAAATGGGGGTAGTACACAAGATATTCAGAGTAGAATATCAAAAGGGAAAGTAATCATAAGGCAATTGCATGCTTTAATATGGAATCAAAACCTGTGCAAAAATGTTAAAAGAAGATTATATAACACTATCGTAGAGAGTATTGCCACATATGGGTCTGAAGTTTGGGAAATATCGAAAGGTTAGGGAACGGATTTCCATGTAAATACATGTTTTTACAGGAACTAGATACCTGCATTCCATAATAATTTTTTGAGTTTACAAGACATTCTAAATGAATTGGAACTATTTTTATTTTACATATTTTCACATATTTTGGTATAATTACATATATCTACATACTTTACCTACTACTACATATTTCGTCACATTTTAATATATTTATATGTCGAAACGGAACATTTCAGATGCGCGTTCGCATTATATGTTACGGAATCATCTTTCTTAAACATCAAATGTAATTCTGCTGGGTTTCTATGACCACCATTTTCGCCATAATTGTCACACCCCCTCGTTTACTGCATACTCGGAGTCAAGAATGACCGGATTTCTGTGAATAAAAGTAATTTCAACCACGATTTTGCTCATATTTCAAACAGCACATTCGTTACTCGATCGAAAATTAACAAATATTCTTCACTGAAAATTGTCTTACACGTTGTTCGATTGTAGGGGGGGGGTAACCCCCCTCCCTCGCGATCCCACACTTGCTACTACTATTCATTGGAACACTGGCTTCTCGTAAACATTGTAATATATACCATGGACGTATTTTGTATTTCGAATAAAATTCTTGTGTGTGGTGAAATCTAGTGTAGAATTATTTTAGTAGAGGTAGAACCTACTTTCAGCAACTTCAAATGCTTGTTAAGAACTGATTGACGACGTTCTATGCTTGGAAAATGCTTATAGAGAACTATTTTAAACACAATAATGAATTTTTATTATACATATTTCCTATTTTTTCTTACATATTTTGAAAAAAATAAGTACATATGTATGTACATATTTTGCATTTTTTATTACAATAAATTCCGTTCCCTAGTAATGATAATAAACTTACAGCAATGGAAATGGACTATTGGCGAAGAAGCTGCGGTTTGACACTGCTGGACAAAGTAAAAAATGAAGAAATTAGAAGAAAAGCAGAAGTGAGTTTCAACATAATTGATACCATTAAAATTAAAAGGCTCAAATGGTATGGTCACTCAAACAGAATGGGTGAAGACCGATGGCTTCTAAAGCTCTGGAATTGGAAACCAACATCGCACAGAAGACGAGGAAGACCCAGAAGTACATGGAAGGAAGGAGTGAAGAAGGCGATGGATAGAAGAGGATTAACTGCAGAAGACTGTAGTGACAGACTCAAATGGAAACTGGGATGCGAGACGCCTAATGGTGTAAAATACTCGTACTATTAATACTACAAAAATGTAATTATTTTTGACTTGTCTCTCACGTCGGTAATATTTACATTAGAGGCAATTGCTTGACGTTATTATATTTATGAGTACATGTGCTCTAAATAATGTCAAATAAAGTTTCTCGAAAACACAGTAGGTTTCTGTGAAAATGAACTCAAAATTCCGCATTTTCAGAAATGCTCAAATGCTATTTTCTAAAAAATGGCTCCAAACGTTTTCTTTTAATTTTTCCAGTGGATAGTGCTAATTGCACTGTTTTATTTGACGTTAACTTCATATGTATTCTGTTTTTTTTTAAATACAGAAATGTAATGTTTTTGAAATATCTCTCACGCCGTTTATATGCACATTTCTATCGATTTGTATACATTTTTGCATTTGTGAGTGGAAGTGCTTCAAATGACTTTGAGTGAATGTTTTCGAAGACTCGATAGATTCCTGTGAAAAAGAGCTTCAATTTTACGTTTATAGAAAATCTTTAAGGCCATTTTCTTAAAAACAACTTCGAATTGTTCAATGAATATTTCTATTTAGGACGAGGTTTACTCGACCATAATATTCTTGAAGTAATATTTCTGTTGTACTATTAGGAAAGCAAACAATTGAACAAAAAGTCAAAACAATGTACTTTGAGCGGCGATAGATGGCAGCTGGCCAGAGAATGGAGCAAGAACTTAAAGCCAGATCACATCAAGTAATTTAGAATAAATTGCAAAGAGAAAGTCTGTGCCATTTTGGAACACCTCTAGTTACTTTTTCGTATACATACGTATATACGGAGTAATAAACGTAGTTTAGAGAAGGTTAGGTAATGCAGCAGAAAATCGATTTTGAGTTTTCAACGGAAATACACGTGTTGGGGTCCCCTGATACCGAAAAAGTTGTTTTTTTTTCTCACAACGTCCGTGCGTCTGTCTGATGTACGTGAATAACACTAGCCTCTAAACTATGCATCGAATTTCTTTCCAAATTGAACAAACCCCTGTCCATCTGGCTCTATTTCAAGCTTTGAAATTTTGAAAAGCATTCTTTAAAATTTGGGGCTACTTTACATGAAGTCCCCTGCACATTTTCAAAAGTTTCTTAAAAATGGCTACAATTTTTTTCTTCAAACTCTTGAAACGGATAGTGCTAATGGCATAGTTTAATATGACGAAAAGTTCATTTTTGTGTATTATTTTTCTTTTCAAAAATTACACAAAAGTAATTTTTTTGAAGTATCTCTCACGCCGTTATATGCACATTTCAATCGATTTGTATACATTATTGCATTTGTAAGTGAAAGTGATTCAAATGACTTAAAACGAAGCTTTTCGAAAACTCAAAGGATTCATGTGAAAAAGAGCCTGAAATTTCGCATTTACAGTAACGCTTAATCTTAATCCTTAAAATAAAAAAAAAATAATAAAAAACGGATCTACACTTTCAATGAAAATTTCTATTTAAAACGAGGTTTTACTCTTCTTGAATATTCTGGAAGTAATATTTACGTCGTACTATTAGAAAAGCCCAAAGTTGAGAAAAATGTCAAAAAATGTACTTTGAGCGACGATACAAGTCAGTTGGCCAGAGAATGGAGAGACATTAAATGGGTGGGATTGGTGGGTGGGATTTAGTGATTATTCGTACAATTCTTTTTTGTAATCTAAAAGTCTGGGAGCTATAAGATGTATTGCCCCAGAATACTATGCTATATCTCAGGCGGGAATGAACATTCGCGAAATATACACTGCGAGCAGTATTAAGGCTGACTGAATTTGAAAGAATTCTGAACGCGTAGCATAATGAACTTAACTTTGTGTTCAACTCATTTAAATCGTCCATTTAAATGAATTCCGTTTGAGGTTTGATTGAATTGACAGCCCTAAAAATTTTGTTTATGTATTTATATTAATCAGTCAATGGTACACCGTTCATTTTCAATGGAGTACAGAATTGTTTATTTGAAATGGAAAACTGAATTAAAACCGTTTTATTTTAATTTACTATTAATTTGTTATTTCGGAACCAATTTGAATCATCTGATATTGTGCTATTTACGGTTTCTTTATGGCTAAGAACTTTCGTATCATCCGAAAAGAGATCTGTTCTTCCGTTTAGAATCGTCGAGGGCATATCGTTTACGTATAGGAAGAGAATATGGCCCAAAATCGATCCTCGAGGAACTCCGCATACAATTGGCAAAGAGTCGGAAAGGTGTGTACATAACGTTCCAGCTTTTCACGTCATTGATCATGACATTTTACATTCAAAATTACATTCATATGGAATCAGTAAGGTATTTTCACTCTCTGAGATCGTTGTTTAAGGTACGAACCAATCTAGGGCAATACCAATCTAGGGCAAATACCACGAATTCCATATGAATGTAATTTTGAAAGTAAAATGCCATGATCAATGACGTCAAAAGCTTTCGAGAGATCTAAAAATAATTCAATAGGTGCTTCGTTTTGGTCGAATGATGAGGCGACATCTTTAAGAAAAGAAAATATGGCTGTTTGCGTAGATTTTGATTTTCTAAATCCATGTTGGCAATCTGAAAGCGAGTCGTGTTTACTGACAAATGATTCCATTCGTATCCAAAAGGCTCTAATATTTTTGAAAAAACTGAAATTGGCCGATAATATTGAAATTCATTTTTGTTGCCTTTTTTGATGAGCGGCTTTGATGAGCTTTAATTAGCTGTTCTGAAAATATCTGGAAACGTTCCGGTACATAAGGAGGCATTAAATATGTGAGTTAACGGGTGTATAATGGCAGGCGCACATGTCTTTTACAAATAATCCAGGAATTCATCTAAACCGGCCGAATATTTATTCTTTAGTTTACCGATTATTTTGAGAATTTCATAGGAAGAAGTTTCGAAAACGAACATCGTGTCTAAAATTTTGGGGGAAATACCCGATACTGGATTTTGTGTTGATATTGCTGAAGACCCTTACAGAGATCGTTAGCAATCCTCGAAAAGTATTGGTTAAAGAGACTAGCCACTGTTGCCGGGTCTGACACATTTATATCGTTATATTTTAAAAGCAACATTCTCTACAATGTTTCTAGTTGATTTGGTCGTATTTTTTTATATTTAACATTGCAGATTCGTTATGACGTTTAGAAATGAAAGAAAAAATTCGCTTGTTTTTACATTATGTCCTAACCCCTTGTGTTATCCAAGAATTGCTTTTCCGTGAAATATTTAATTTTCTGTTTTGAAGAGGAAAGCAAGTGTTAAAATGAAATGAAAGCGTTAAAAAAAAGAATTATATTTATCATTTGTATCAACAGTATTATAAACTGCATCCCATGACTCCTGCATCAAATAATCAGTGAATAATTTTATTTTACTTTTAGTAAACAATCTACTCATACGTGTATTATTTGTGTCAGTGTTCGCATTTCTTATAATGGTAAGAATTTGGGCATCGTGGTCACTGTATCCTAAATCTTTTGTTTCAACTTCATATCGAGTAGGGGTTTTTTAATTATAGTGTAATCGATTGCCTTCATCGAATTTAGTGTCATCCGTGTAGGTACATTTATTGTAATATCTGAACTGAAAAAATTAATTAAATTTAGAAATTGTTCTTTCTCGTAAGATTCGACCAGAAAATCAATGTTAAAGTGTCTGCATACAACAATGGATTCAAAAGAGCGATTGCTGACTTTGTCAAGTGTTATCTCCAGTTTTTCTACGAACAAAATATAATCCGCAGCTCTCTTTGTTAGAGGCCTGTTGATGCAAAGTAATATCACTTTTGGCGTAGCATGATATACAACAAATTTCGAAAACAATTTCAACGGAATACACATTTAATTTCGTCAAGGACATAGAATCAATATTGTTTCTAACGTAAATACAAGAACCCCCATATGTAGTACCTTTATGCTATTCTCTCCCTCTACAATAAAAGTATGCGAGGTAAAAAGTTTGGAATTTGGAAAATGCTAAGTTCATCAGATAACCAATGTTCTGTAAAGACAAGAACGTCCATTTAAATCGCTCTGCAGAGCTGCCTCATAAACTACTATTATTTGAATGGGATTGAGCATTATAGTGCAGTATGTTCATCTTTTGGAAGTACCTACACGAATGTTTTTCTGCTGCATCTGACTAGTTGCTATATATTTACTCCATTTTTACCTCGAGTACGTGGTCCAAGGTTGTAATGTATCCCGGCAGAGACAGGTTGTGAGGAAAATGGGGCATCAGGTGTAGATGAATCGGAAGTGGGTACATTATTGCATTTGCGAGTGGAAATGTTTCAAATGACATTAAAAAAAGTTTTTCGAAAACTCAATAGATTTCTGTGAAAGTGTTTCAAATTTCGCATTCACAGTATCCAATCCGTTTGCAAACAATCGTCATTTTCTTAAAAAAATTCAAATTTTTCAATGAATGTTTTATTTAAGGAGAGGTTTTACTCTTCTTTAATGTTCTTGATGTAATATTTCGGTTCTACTATTAGGGAACCAAAAAGTTGAGAAAATGTAAAAAAAAAAAAAAAAAAAAAAAAAACAACAACAACAACAACCTTTGGGCAACAATAGGTGGCTGCTGGCCTGATAATAGAACAAGACCTTAAAGCCGGTCCACACCAAGGAAATTAGAAAAATTTGCAACGGGAAAGCCTGTGCTATTCTGTAGCATCTTTAGTTTAATATAATCATTTATATTTTGTTATATCCCTTAAATAAAATATAAATTACAAAACTTCAAATACAATTAAGATCTGGATTTTGTTCTAATCACATGTTCTCAGATACGACATTTACTGATATTTTGATCGTACTAATTTTAAGTAGTACATGCTAATATTAGTTACATATTTCTTCGTAAATCATTCGTCTAAAAGGCACTATTAATTGTATTTTATCTAATAATTTTAGTTATGTTTAACTTTATTTGTCCCTTATTTCATGTTTTAAACTTTGTATACCGTGTATTTTGATATTGTAGTACTTCTTTGATTTGTTTAATATTTTTGTTCCATATGTTTTTGTTTAATTTTTGTCACCAATTTCATTCATTAAACTGAATGCTTTGTATTTTGATAGTGTATATGTTTTGTTCGTTGACTTTGTGTATTGCATTGTCAATTTCTTTGTACATAAAGTTTGCATTTCGGTATTGTGTATTCTCTGATTTGCGTTTGACTACACTAATCTAGAAAAATAAACAGTTTGTCTTTCACAAGAATGAAAATAACTATTTTCCATGCTGAATTCAAATATAATTTCAGTTATTCTCTATTACGCTGGAGTTTTGTGTTATATTCATTTGAATTTTTAGATAATTTTTAATAAAATCTGTAAACCTACTTAAATGATATACTATTCATTCCGACTCTCCTAGAAAGTGGTTGATAGTGATTTTTAGGCATATTTTGTTTCTGGAACATCACTTTTCTTGACCCAACATTGTTTTCCAGCAAATTAGAACTCCACTTGCCTTGGTACCCATTTTCCGTCATAGAAATTTGCTGATTAAATGCTTACCATGATCATTGCTCACACTCCCCAGATATTCCGGGAAGAAGTGTAAGTGAGAGACCAAGAAGTTAATTTTCAAATGTATCTCATAACTATAAAATCAGTCACTATGTCACCATTGTTTTCTACTTTTTTGTTTCCAAAGAAAATGCACCACACATTTTTGAAAGAATGCCGAACGGCTCTTTCCAAAGTCCTTCAAAATGTTCATCAACTATTAATGATCCGTATTTGTGGTCCTACAAAAATCCCTTGGCATGACCGACTTTTGGAAAATTTCAATTTCAAGTCAAGAATCCATCAGCTTTTACAAAATTTCATTACTCCTAATAAAGGTTTGAGGGTGTAAAAACATGAACAAACCTGCAGTTTAGCCTGTTCGTGCTTCAACAAATTACATATAATGTCCTTTAATACAGCTTGAAAAAATCTCTACATATAAGGTAAAGGTTGCTATGACAAGTCAAAAAACTATCAAAAATGAACAAGGTACACTAATCAGATTTCATAAGAAGAAAACCTTGATGAGCAGTGTAATTTTTGCTATGCATGTTTTTGTTAGGTTTTTTTGTCACTTATTTTGTGAATTAAACTTTGTATGTGCTGTACTTTCTAAAGGGAATGATCACATAAATGAATAAATAAATTAAAACACTTTTTTGTTAGTTTTCTGGGTTTATCTCAGGAGTTATATCATCTTTTATACTCATTGAAAGGTAGAGTATTTTATTAAATATAATTTAGGCTACCAAATTTAACATATTAGTGCTTGGTGGCAAAATAATTTGCCATTACATAAACAATGTTGGCAATATATGAAGTTTAGTACAGTAATTTCAACAATGGAAATTTATATTTTCCATCTATTAGAAATTTTGACATTTGGCACTATTGTTTCGAAGATGTCGCATTGTTAATCTATTGGTGTTTGGCAGTGTGTTATTGAGTGGAAGCATCCCTTCAAAAAATGTAAGTATGTTGTATATTGCGTTTTTAATGTATATCAAACTTTATTCTGCGTAATACTTTAACATAGAACTGATCTTTATTCCTATTTAAATTCACACTAGATTGATAAAATCTACTGCCATCGAGGCTGCTACAAATTTTTATTGTAAATGTTTTTGCCACCCTAGCTGCAGCATTGTATATTAATATATGATGATCATTTGTAATTTTATTCAGGTATCGGTACAAACAATCACTATCTGTTCAAGAGTACCTAGACTTGTTAAAAGAACCTTATTTTAGTGATTCAAGCTACCAGATTGTCATACAACCACCACACTGTCATACACTACCAGCAGGCACTGACACACAATGCAGATTCACTCTCGGACGACAAAGTCATAGGGAACTTCAACCATTTACCAGCTTGTATTTTGAGATCTCGAGGAAGTTTACCTCATATGGAGTGGTATTCTGAGGTCAATATGCCATGATACATCAATGGTGTATTGGTGCTTAATATGGTTATTTGTATCATGCTGAGCCGTACTGTGGAATATAAAGGAAAATCCTTGATTGTAGTCTAGGACAAGGTCCAAATGTAATTGAGTTGATAGAAGAATGTGAGTCATTACCAGGAACAAATTTATATTCTGATAATCTTTTCACAAGTCTATCGCTCCTGAAAGAATTATCAAGATATCAGATTGGAGGTACTGGTATTCTCAGTGAAAATTTCACAAAACATGGAACTTCCTGCAAAATGTTGAGAATTGCCAAGACAGCAGAAAACTACCTACTGGCAATTCAGTGGTAAGAAATTGCCACAGTAACAGTTCTTTCACATTGTCATCCATTGGAGCCAACAAAAACTAAAGTCCAGTATTCACGGTCCTTGAAGCACATACTAATCAGTATGCCAGCTGCAACTGCATCTTACAACATCAAGAGGGGTGGAATTTATTTACATGACCAATGTATATCCACTTATAGAACCACAATAACAACAAAGTGGTGGTGGTGACCATTTTTCGCTGGACTGTTGACCAAGACGCTATTCAACAATTGCTTTTATTCAGGCATCGTGGGAAAAATGTCTCTCTTCCAGATCTGACGTCTTGTCACACTATCACTTCTGCAGACCTTAGGAACACCAAAACACTGACCAGGGCCAAGCGCTCTTCCGTCGCTCGCATCCATTGCAGTCAGTGCACTCGATGGAAGCTATCATATAATAATCAAGGACACCAGGTTTTTAAAAAAAATGCAGGGTATGTCAGGACAGAACATTCTTTTTATGTAAGAAAAACTTTTTATGCAGAGTAATCATTCAAAGTGTGTTTTTAAAATCACAACTTTGAATTTTCTACATTCACATAATGAAATTTAAAGTTTCTGAATAAATAATAAAATCTTAAAGATATGTAAATTCTTGTCTAACCTACTAAGTATAATCAAATGCAAAAGAATAGAAGCATTTTTTTAAAGAAATGTAAATGGCAATTGAATATTACATGCATGTACTTGATGGCAAAAGAATTGACCATTCATTATCTGGAAATCTAGAAGTAAACAATGATGAATTCATATTAAAGTGTTGATTTTTAACAAACTGTACTACAATGTAGGTGAAAAAAAACCTATTTTAAAACAAAAAAAGTTCTGAGCATTAATAGGTTAATCAGAGGCAGAGAAGGAAAAAAAAATTGTAACTAGTGTTGCAACAACAGCACTTTGCATACATTCTCACACTATTTGTTCCAGTTTTGTAATATTATAATACTGACTGAACCTGTGTTGCAAACTTAAGTACTTAGGATTTGCAACCACTTCACTTAACCACCACTACATACTTCAAACTCCTTAGTTATCATACAAAGGTTCTTGTCTCTTGAAAACAAAAAAGCAAACCTTTTCAATTTTTCAAAATTTAAAGATTTTCATGAAAATCAGGCCTCATTCTGAAAAACAGATTTCATTTCAAAAATCTTTTTTCGAAATAGAAAGATGCCAAAATTTTTTTTAAAAGTTTGCAACTTACAAAAATGCAAAGAATTCAATGAAATTCTGATATATGAAAATTTGAAAACTAAATTGAAACATCATAATTATAAGGTATCTACAAAAATCAAAATATTCTTTTCAATTCACAGGGTCTATTGATTAATTGATTTTTTCGTGTTTCCAGGTGCGTCAACTGTGTTGGTCATTAGTCCCCATAAGTGTAGGGCATGTTTTCTCTCTCTCGGGAGATGGCGGTGAACTTCCCTGCTGGATGGCGAGATCTGACGCCGACCTACCATCGGCTAGTGGGGTTTCCCCCAATCTTTCCCGCCGGGGCACCGCTCCAGCAGGGACAAGCCCTGAGCTCCCGACCGGAATATGTGGTATGTGCATGTTAGTGTGTGTGTGTAAGGGGAGAGCTTAGGACAAGGAAGAGGAAGGAAAGATCGCACGCGGTCTGTGGCTCGTTTGTTAGGGTACTGCACTGGCATGTACTGCCTAACTGAAAAGCTAGTGTCGAAAATCCTGTCGACGTCAGGACTCGAACCTAGGACCTCCTCGTCAGAGGCGCTGCAGTGGCATCAGTTGATGCATGCTCCCAATCTCAGGGTCTAGAATGCACTGCAGTGCAGTGATAATTCGCAGGGACAGATCGATATAGGAATATCAAATTTGGAGATAAAGCTTTGAATAGAACAGAAAAACAAAGAAACTAGAAGTGTTACAGAATGGCACAGACTTTCTCATAGCAAAGTTTTCTAATTTCCTTGGTGCGAACTGGCTTTACGGTGTTGCCCCATCCTCTTGCTAGCTGCCATCTATTGTCACCCAAAGTACATTTTTTTGATTTTGTCTCAATTTTTTGATTTCTGAAGAGTAGAACCGAAAGATTACTTTAAGGATATTAAAGAAGTGTAAAACCTCATCCTACACAGAAATTTTCATTGAAAAATTCAAAGCAGATTTTAAGAAAATTGGGATTAACCATTACTGTAAATGTGAAATTTGAAGCTTTTTCACAGAAATTGAGTTTTCGAAAAACTTCATTTAAAGTCATTGGAAGCACTTCCAGTCACAAATGCACTAATGTATACAAATTGATGGAAAAGTGCACATTAACGGCGTGCGAGTTCTTTCAAAAAAATTACCTTTGTGTAATTTTTGAAAAAACAAAGAAATGTAGCAAAATTATTTATCGTCATATGAAACAGTACAATTAGCACTAACCATTCAAAAAGTATGAATGAAAAAGTTGGAGCCATTTTTGAAGAAATGATGTTTCAGTGTTTCGGAAAATGCAGAATTTTCAGCTCATTACAACAGATAAATGTTGAGTTTTAGAGACATTATTTATAGAACATGTACTCATAAATATAATAATGGGAAGAAAAAGTCTTTAATTTAAATATTACCAATGCGAGAGAAGTAAAAAAAAATTACATTTTCGTAATTTTTGAAAAACCAAATAAACAGAGCAACATGGTGTTAATGTCACTGTATAGGATTCGTTTGGCACTAACCCTACCAAAAATTTAGGGAAAAAATTTGGTTTTCCCGGTTTCAGGGTACGCCAAAACGTTTCCATTGAAACCTCAAAATCGATTTTCTGCAGCATTACATAACTTTCTCTATACAACATATATTACTCCGTATATACATATGTATACAAGAAAGTAACTAGAGGTACACAGACTTTTTCGTACCAAATTTTTCTTATTTCCTTGGTGTGATCTGCCTTTAAGGTCTTGCTCCATTCTCTTGCCAGCTGCCATCTATCGTCGCCCAAAGTACATTTTTTGGTCAATTTCTCAACTTTTTGCTTTCCTAATAGTACAACTGAATTATTACTTCAAGAATATTAAAGAAAAGGAAAACTGTCCAAAGTGGAAATTTTCATTGAAACTTTTGAAGAAATGACGTTAAGCATTACTGTAAATGGGAAATTTGAAGCCCTTTTTCACAGGAATTTATTGAGTTTTCAAACAAACTTCATTTGAAGCACTTACACATGTATACATATCGATGGAAATGTGCATAGTAATGGCATGAGAGATTTCAAAACAATTACATTGTGTTATTTGGAGGGAAAAAAAAAAAAAAAAAAAAACGCCAAAATGAACATAACGTCATATTAAACAGTGCTACTACCACTATCCATTGGAAATGGATGACGAACAAATTTGGAGCCGTTTTTGAGAAAATGGTGTTTGAGCCTTTTTGAAATTGCGTAATTTGAGCTCATTTTAACAAAAAACTGTTGAATTTTCGAGAATCTTTATTTGATATTATTTAAAGTACATGTAAATACAGGTACTCATCATTATAATAATGTGAAGAAGTTGCCTAATTTAAATATTACCGATGTAAGAGATAAGTAAAAAAATTACATTTTTGTAATTTTTGAAAATACAAAAGAATAGAGCAAAGAATAGACATTTATGACATCAGATAGGGTGCATTTGGTACTAACCCTACCAAAAATTTAAAGAAAAAATTTGGAGCCGAAAAAATCATGTTTTTGTAATTTTTAAAATTGCATTTATTGCACGCTCTATTGCACAAACCCCACTAAAATTTTCAAAAAAGTCTACAAAGCCAAATTTTTCTCATTTCCTTGGTGTGGTCTGGCTTTAAGGTCTTGCTCCATTCTCTTACCAGTTGCCATCTATCATCCCCAAAGTTAATTTTTTTGACATTTTCTCAATATCTCAGTTTCTTAACAATAGAAACGAAAAATGACTCCAAGAATATTGAAGAAGAGTAAATCCTCATCCAGAATTGAAATTTTCATTGAAAAATTTTAGGCTGTTTTTAAGAAAATGGCGATTAATCATTACTATAATCTGTCACCCTACTTGCCATCTGAGGCAATTGAGACCTGCCAACAGATAGGCCGATAGCACCGACACAGCATATGAGTAATGGTTACAGAACCAGCAGCGATTCCACAGGTGGTATGGTCATGTTATGTCTCAATACTAATTGTCCCAAAAACACTACTTGCAATGCTTCATAGCATGTAAAAATTTGTAATTAGGGGTTTCGAAAGGTGCTCTACAAGCTGGTAAAATTCCATGTCAATCCAAGTATCCTGCACAGTGTTGCGAGTTAGCAATATCTTATCTACACAGAGTAACAAGCAATGAAGGACAGTTCAGAGTCTGGTCAATCAAAATTGGGGTCCAATGTGAAGCCATTTGCCCTTTTCAAACATATCAGAAGTATGGAATGTTTGCAAGGGTCCAGCTAATAAGAAATAAAAATCAATCAATATTTGTAAATTTATTGTTAAAAATGAGATTATTGGTATCTAATAATACCTTTTTCAGAAATCAAGAATTATAAAAATTGAATTCCAATTCTTTCCAGATTCAAAGTACATGAGACATGGCAAGAACAAATAGTTGATTGAAATCAATTACGTACACAAAAATGAAAAACCTTATTATATGAAAGTTCTTTATTATTTATATTTATAGTTGCATTTTATATAAACTAGTTACATGCACAACTTCCACCTTTTCACAAGTTGTACTGACCAATGCTGAAGTACAGTATTGGCTTTATAATAATTATGGAAATTGAGTCTGACATCTTGAATCTATTCCCTTATAAAAATCTAAGTTGGCCCATTTTTGAATTTAATTTTCAATGTTCTTTCAGTAAATTATATTGTTTTTACAAAATTTAAGCTTGTTCCAGGTATGTATCTTTTCTCAACTTTACTCCAATACTTTCTTCTCACCAACTCTGTTCACAATATTATTATCTTCGATTTTCTTGAACAATCACACATTGCTTTTTGTAATGCACCTAATCCACATTTTTATTTTGCCAAGTAGATACATTTTTTCTTTCACAGGACCACTTGTTTTATTGAGTTTAAAATTGTCATTTCATTACATTATGAAACTATTACATGTAGACTGCATTACAAGCAATTCTGTGGTCACCTGGTTTCTCACTATCTACTTAACAGGCTTACCCTGCGACCACAGTATTATTTTTGAATTAATTTTCAAACGAAAAATGAAGTTACAATCAGAAAATAAAGGGACATGAAAGAAATTATGAAATATATCTTTCAAGTAGCAAAACGTATACTAGATCAAATTTATCAATCTTGGAAAAATAATACTGTCTATTTAACTGCTAAACATTTTTTCCCCTTAATTTTGCAAAGTAAACAAACATTCTAAAGAGGTATTTCATTTATTTAACAGATGCATGAAAACAATATCATATTTACAAAATACATCCAAAGTCCCAAACCTGCCACTTCAGTACACACAGTAATGACTTCTTCTTGATGCATACACACAAATCCACCCCATCGTTCATTCAAGCACTTCGTTACATCTGCATTTGTAGCAATTATAAAAAGTGGAAAGTGTCCAAAAATCTGCTTGGCTTGATTAAAATTGTATCAACAACAAAGCCAAATGTTTCTTAAGAAAAATCTTTGAATCAACTGCTCACTAACTTGTGGACTTAGTAAGGTGGTCGGGGAGGTCCTGAAAAAATAATCTCATTAACATTCAAAGTAGTTTTGGTTGAGATATAGAACTGAATCTCCACTAAATTTCAAGAGTTAATTTTTACAACCTATCTTAAAGATAATTAAAAAAAAAAAAAAAACAACAACCATCAAATCACTGGCTCAGTGGTACAAGTTTGTATTTAGAATAAACAGTGCTGCTCTTGGAGAAATCAGCCTTTGAAGATTTGAGCATCCTCGTATCATTTCTGTATCAAGTCTTCATACATTTTGTTTTTAATGGTTAAACTCGATAGAAATCAAATGCAGCATTAGTTTACAAATAATACAATTTTTCAGCAAAATATTACACATTATGTTCTTACATTGGACTTTGTAATACTTAAAATCTGGATTATTTGAAGCAACAAAGATGTATGAAGAACTTAACACTTTGAAAAACAGGAGATGTAGGAGATGTGTTGTAGGAAATAGGTGTAGAAAATGTAGTGAGATTATTTTAATTGTACTTCGATTTTACTACAGTGGTAACATTAAAGTGATGGCCTAATGTCATAGTTACACCAGCTGCCTTATAAAATGAATCTTTAATTAATTCGAGAACATTCTTCTCAACAGGGCTCATGGCCTCACAAATGTGCTTATGATTAAAAAGATTCACTCATATAAGGTAAAGCAAATTCAAACGAAGCTATGCTTAATAAATAATGCTTATACAGCAGCCCCTAGGCTGCTGCATAAGCATTATTTCTCATATTATTGGTGGCGGTTATGTAATATTATAATGCACCTTCTATCCTACTAACATTCACCTACCATTCGTAAAATGGAAATGACATATCACAAAATTGTGAGGAGACTATTAATATAAGTTTTCACGAAATTATTTCCAAATCTAATATCGGAAAATATATTGCATTCAGAAGAAATTAACAAATTTCAATATTAAGGGAGATGGATAGGTTCAAGAAACAATTTAACTTTGTAACCTTGTAACTCAAAATTCTACAAAAACTACCAATACATTCAATAAGTATTCATAAAATAATTAATTTGATCTTGAACAAATTGAAAATGTTGTTTAGATTTCACCTAAAGAACACCCAAAAATTAAAATACTAGTTTTAAATTTTACAGGCATCAGCATGAAGGAGATCAATTGCAAAATATTGTGGTGAAAATTCTGTGAATAGTTTAGACAGTAGTGTTGTTCACAGACTGACAACATACGTTTTAAAAGGAGATATTTTTCGAAAGGAAGGATGACATACGAAATGTATTTTTCCACTAAAATCTTTTTCTTTTCCAGCATTTCATGTTTAAGAAAGTAATATTAGTTTAATACTTAGAAGACAAATCTTCATATAAGAAATGGAACATGTTTAAAATTAGAGTTTTGAAGAGGCTTGGATAGAAAGTCAAAGAAATCATGGGGTTGCATGTGCAACTTTTACAGTTTCCGTTTATGATTTAACTTTAAAGTACTTCAGCATTACTAATATGTACATAATTACAAACAACTTTGCCACTTCATACACATCTGAACTTGTAAAACATGTAGTTTCTGTGTTTACATACAACTTCATAACTCAAAGAGAAGACGAAATTGTACATAGAACTTTTAAAACACCGAACCAGTGACTTCTGCAATCCTTTGATTATATTATAAATTAGATCTTACTTCAAAGAACTCTGTAACATTAACAACTCATTTTTGCAATTTTCCTGACATACAACCTTGTAACATTACACGAGCAAATAGATATTTCACATCATATCATAATGATGAAATGTCTGGCTAAGGTGCAATTAACTATCTACTTCACAAATTCGCCAGATTTCAGACTGGGCTATCCCCAATTCTATAATTACCCTGTATCATAGTTTGTTGCAGCACTCTTAAATGCTACAAACATCATATGCTAACAAACATCGAAATTTTCAATTTCCACGTTTACTTTTTTCAAATTTTAAATCCAAAAGAACAAACAAGTTTCACTGTATTAGTAATTGTAATTTTAAAAGTACTACTACAAATTTCACATTCAATAAAATTCTGCATTTCAGAAGAAAAGAAACAAAGCCATACTGTTCCAGAGATTATCAAAACACATTGCAATCATGAAATACAGTGAAATCTTGGTATAACAGACTTCATATTATTGTACACTTCATTTTTACGTTCATATTTGAAGTCCTATGTCACAATGTAAAGATATTTCACTTTTACGAACACTACTCAGGCCCATTTAAGTATTACAGTCAAAATGTAGGGATTAAATTTTTTAAAAAATATTTTCATACTTATTGAATCTGCATTACATAACATTTCCAGGTAAAATTAACAGGTACCTTTGTACGCAATGATAACATTCATGTATCATTGTATGCATCTGTATGCATTTGTATGCATCTGATAACATTCGATATGTTACACATCAATCAAATTTGTGAAGACATGACCTAGTTCACCAAAATTACAACATAGTCGTCATTTCTGGATCAAGTGTTGTAGAATCCCGCCTTTCTCAATTCTGAATATTATGATCTTCCAAAAATTCATTACACGACTTGCTAATGGTAGTCAACACACTGGTTTCAAATATACATTGGTTGTTACAGTTTTCTAAGACAGTTTTGTGGTGGTTAGTAATGGTATTCGTAAAAATATATAACATGATTTAATTACAATGGAAAGTAAGAAGAGAAAGTTCCCAATAGAATGGAATATTGAGATAATAATAAAAGAGATAGTTGAATGAAGCATGTTGATATAGCATGTGTGTATAACATGAAGCCAACTTCAGTTTTAACGATTTTAAAAAGCAACAAAAAAAATTCTAAAAATGTATGAACAATCAGGCATATGCCCTGATAGAAGATTCATTTATGGGATTTTCAGAGGCAGTAGATATATGGTTTAAGGAAGTTAGGTTTAGTGGTGTTCCTGTTTCAGGACCAATGATACAAGACTAGTGGTGCTACAGAATGACACAGACTTTCTCCTAGTAAATTTTCCTAACATTCTTGGTGAGGGCTAGCTTTAGTCTTGCCCCATCCTCTTGCAAGCTGCCATCTATTGCCGCCAAAAATTTATTTTTTTTGAAGTTTTCTCAATTTTTTGGTTTTCACATGGTATATTTGAAACATTACTTACACGAATGAATATTAAAGAAGAGTAAAAATGCATCCTACATGGTAATTTTTGTTGGAAAATTTGGAGTGGTTTTAAGAAAAAATTATTTAAGATCTAGTGCAAATGCAAATTTTTGAGTTTTTGAAAAACCCAAGAATCTTTTGACTTTTCAAAAAAGACTTCATTAGAAGTCACTTCAACAATAACTCTCAAATGTGCAATAGTGTTTACAAATTGCTGGAATTGTGCGTATTAACAGTGTGAGATGTATTTCAAAAAAATTTAATTTGTGAAATTTTTGAAAAATAAAAAAATACCCCTAAACAATCTTTATGTAATATTAAACAGTGCAAGGCAAATTTATAAGACATCATTTAAAGTAGATGTACTTGTAAATGCAATAATGTGAAGAAATCACAGCTAATGTAAATGTTAAGAATATGAGGCTAATAAAAATATTTTTTTGGTAATTTTTGCAAAAACAAAAACAAAATAAGTGTAAAATGGTATTTATGTCATCTCATAGAGTATGTTTAGCACTATCCCTACAGAGTTTCAATAAAAAAATTTGGAGCCATTTTTTAGAAAATAGTTTTAATTATTTTTTTAAATTGCATGTATTGCATGCAATAATGTGAAAATTACTAAAATTTTCAAAAAGAAATGTACATGACTTTAATGAAAGAACTATGATGAAAAAATCTTTCTTGAAGGAAAAATTTTTATCTTAAAATTTGAGAGTTGTAGGAAGACGCCAAAAAAGTAAACTTTTGAAATTTTGGAATATTCAGAGTTAACAGTGAAAAATGGACCTATACCATCTTTACAAGTGTATTTTACTCTATTCTTTCAAAAAATTTAAAGAAAAAATTTGGGTCCTTTTTGAGAAATATTTTGAAAATATCCCAGGGGCTTCGTGTTCAGTAACCCCAAATTTTAAAGAATGTTTTTCAAATCGCAAAGCTTTGAGTTGAACCAGATTGACCAGGCAATTTCCATTTAGGAAAAAAACGTATGTACGGTTTAGGCACTAGTGGTGTTCAGAGATGGACAGACAGAGGTTTTGAAGAAAAACAGAAAAGAAAATTTTTAAAAAAATTTAAAAAAATTGAAGAAATGTTGAAATCTTGAAATCCATTTTCCGCAGCTTGAGATAACGTTCTCTATACTATGTATATTTCCACGTATATATACACATATTACTCCATATGTATACAAGTAAAGATGCAAGACAATTTGCAACACCAAAGGAAGTCAAGGATGTTCAGGAATGCTGGCAGGCTGTTTTGTCTTCAGAGCGATATAGTGTAACTTGGAAGACTCTTGTTGGGGAGGCTAAAGATGCTGGCCTGAATGCTGCTTGAAAGTGGAAGGAACGTCGAAAAAAATTAATTGAAAACAATCCACAGTTATTTTCAATCCAAATGAAATAGCATTTTTGTATCACTTGATGCTGAATAAAACGTCTTCTAGAGGAGAGAAGTGTGCAGGTGGAAAACAGTGAAAGGAAAGTAACTGCAATATATAATTTTGTAATGCCACTGGTACTGAAAACTTGAAGCCTATGGTTGTAGGACATAGCATAAAACATAGATGTTCCATAAGTGAGGCATCTCTGCCAGTAAAAATACAGCCAACAAGAAAGCATGGTTGACCAAAAACATTTTGCAAACTGGCTTCTTGGGTCAGACAAAGATATTGCAAAACAGATAAGAAAAATTTTGTAGTTGGTAGATAATTGCTCTGCTCATAAAGTAGCAGTAGCAGGTTGGAAAATATCAATATTGAATTCCTCCCACCCAACTACACTTCTGTAATGCAGCCACTAGACCAGGGAATTATTCATAATGCAAAGGTCAAGATTGTAAATGACTGGTTCAGTGGATTCTAAACAACCTTACACTGGAAGTTTCAACCAAAATCAACATCCTGCAAGTGATTCAAATCTTAGCAGGAAGTTGATAGAACGTGAAAGCAACAACAATTACCTGTTGTTGGAGAAAGTTGGGAATTTTGGACGTTGAGGTTTGTGAAAAGGTACGGGAACAAATTGTAAAGGAGCTAGAGCTTCGATCATCTATAACATTTGATGATTATGTCAATATTAACTGAACTGCTGTGCTGGGACTGAAACAAGTCACTGCCGCGTAGAGTGACATTGTTGAATCCTTGGCTACATCACAAGAAAATAATGAAGAGGAAGTAGTAAAAGAAAATATTGAAATGGTGTCTTCAGAAGCAGTCAAGTGTCTTGAAAAGTTAATAGTACTACACGTGTACAAAAATATAAATGTTCCAGTCACTTCTCTAATCATTATTTGATGTAGAATGGTTTGTGGAAAGCAACTTGCTCAAAAAGACTAAATCTCCATCAGAATATTTCAATGATTGGTGTGTATTTTTTCATTATTTTTGTGCATTGGGCAAACTATTTAAAACAAATTAGTTACAATTGTGTTTTCAGTACAAAGTATGAATAAAATGATTTTATGATGTACTTTATACCAAGATTTCACTGTATAGAATAAATCACATCAAAATTTAAACATGACTTTCCACACTTTTTGCTCCAAGCCTTGTTGTACTCGTGACAGATGTATTCATGTCTCTAACTTGATTCCAAAATTTCATTCTCCACTTCCTGAAATTATGTTATTGGAGAGTAATGGAAAAATTTTACCTGGTGGGGGTCCACGCATTGGAGGTCCCATTGGTCCTCCACGACCCATTGCCATGCCAGGAGGCATTCCTGCAACATGACATGAGTATGTAAACAAATATATACCACCTTCCAAATAGAGAAGATAAGATATCTACACCCAGATTATTCACAACTCAAGGTATAAATTGTAATAAAAGCACTGTAGAATTTTTGAAAATATAAGTACTGGAATTAATTTGGTTTCAATGTTGAGATTGAGCATCACAGAGAAAGTATGTTAGCTCAATTTCTTAATTTCTCAGTGTGAACTGAAGTAAAACAAAAATGCCATAATTCTCAATTACTGGTAATTATGTTTTATAAGTTGCATTTGAAATAACATAGCCTACTATAATAACAGACTATATCTTTATCAATCTAATTTTACTGATCCCTTAAATAAATGTTAATCAAATTTAACCTGTATTGCCATTTTTGAGAATTTACTTAAGAAATGAACAGTGACAACTATGCAAAGCATGTTATTAAAATTGTATTAAGGTTATTAACATATTTAAAATTATTGCAACCAATTTTTGAACTAAGATCATCACTGTCACCACCAACATCATCATCCTTACCCATCATGCCTGGTGGGGGGCCCATCATTCCTGGTGGAGGTCCACCAACTGGCATTCGTGGGGGGCCTGGCTGCTGTGGGCGCATCTGTGGTGGTGCAGATACCTGTGGAGCCCCACGGCCACCTGGGGTCATTACCTGCTGCGAAGGTCCTCCCACACCCCGCACTGGCCCTTGGAGTCCTGCAACCATTAGTGTAGTATGCATGTAGAAGTAATTTCCTGAACAACATAAAACTTTCCTTTTCTCTACAGATAACAAGAGGCCATGCCTTCATCTATTTCACTTGGAGAAAAAACTTGCTTTCATTTCAAACAAGGTATAATTAATTCTGAAGTAGAACTGGCATTTGGCAACTGGCATTCTCCAACTTGTGCAATTTTACCCCTATATTGCATCAAGACAGACAAGCAGTCACAATAGAATATACGGGTTGGCAGAGCTAAGAACATGATTATTAGCCACTATCACCATTTTCTTCAAAAGCAGCTCAAAAGTTACATCTGGCAAAGGAGGAAGATTGGGAGGGAGATAAAGTCTCCCTGCTTCATAATGAACTCTTAAGCAAGAATCTACTTCAATAAGATCACTATCACTCAAGCAATATATGAAGTGTTAGAAAAGTATCCAGCTTTATTTTATATTTTTTCCAAAAACCAGATTGATTTGCATCAAGCGCACTCACAAGATTCTACCTTGAAACTTTGTGTGCATGCAAGAATTTTTTCCCACCAGTCAATAGTGTGTTGCTGGCGAGCAGCATCGAGTGAGGTAGTGTGTAATGCTCTCGTCATTTTTTATTGTATTTTATTTTTTATTGTTATGGCAGAGCAAAAGCAACTTCATGTTGATGTCTCGCAAGACATGTTGGACTCCACAAATAGTGATCTCAACTTCATGAATCATTGGTGACAAGCCCTGGGTGTATGGGTACCACCCCGAAACCAAATCTCAGTCATTGCAATGGAAGTATTCCACATCAAGCCCAAAGACGGTCTGCCAAATCAGCAGCAACATCAATGTGATGTCATCAAATCATTTTTCTTTCTATTTACATTCAAGGCAGTTTTCTTTTACTGATTGTAAGAGCATGTTAAGAGATTTTCCACTTACGTCATTAAATTGAAATATTTCCCAGACTCACGTACGTGCATATACCTCAGCAAAACTCTTAGACTTCTACATAGGCCACATTTCACATGAGCCATTAGCACTTTACAAAGGGGCATGGCTGAATTGCTGTTGCAGCGGAGGCATACTTCTCTGAATTACACGCAGGGTGACCCGCGTTCAAGGTGAATTCAAGGTTGTTTTTTCCCCCTGGTTTTCCAGGTCTGATGATATAAATTTTCCAGGTTCTCTTTCGCATGCTACAACATATTTTTACCTTCTACCGCTCACACAGTAGAGAGAAAGTTATGTAATGCTGCAGGATAAAACAATGAATTTTCAGCAGAAAAACTCTTATTGCTGGGTCATGTTAAAGAAGAAGTGAAAAAGACCATGAACGGATGGACAGACAAACGTTTTGCTTTCAATTGTTTTTTGGCATCAAAGACCCACGAATCAGGAATTCTGGCTACACTACGTGTTAGAGGATGTTTTTCTCTTAATTTAGCAACTTGTTTCTTGCACTTTTTCGTTACCAGAGCCCAGCAATGGAATGTTTCCGCCGAAAATCCGGCGTTTTTTCTTGCAGCATTACTTAATTTTCACTATACTATGTATATTATTACTCCATATATAAGTATGTATACGAGAAATTTGATTTGATTCATTTCATCATCATCATCATCATCATCATCATCATAAAAAAAAAAAGAAGAAGAAGAAGAAGAAGAAGAAGAAGAAGAAAAAGAAGAGTAAAATCTGTGTATGACATATGGGGGATATGATTATCTGCGCACATTTTCTTGGGTACCAGAATCCCATCCCAACATTATAACAATAAGTAGTAGAAAGATTAATGAAAATTAATAATATTTTTGCACTTTTTTCAATTTTCAATGTTTGAAGTTGAGTTATGTGTGAGTCATGAACATCACAATCTTCAAGGAAACTTGTGACACATTTCATACATACTTCTATTTTAAGACTCGCCATTATCATGTACTGAGATGAATTCTGCTTACTGAATATGATGCCGTATGTGAATTTGTGCTATATGTTGGGGGGAAATCTGAAAATAATGGGTTTCAACAGGTTTTCAAATCAAATTCCCGTATTTTTTTTTGGCTTTTCCAGGCTTTGTCAAATTCCCAGTTTTCAAGGTTTCCAGGTTCGCTGGCCACTCTGTGCATGTGATGTTCACTTATTACACCAACTGTCATTTTCATCGCACGGCTCTTCCTTAGGAAAATCCTTCCATACAAGTATGCACCATAGCGTCAAACAATAACCAAATGCTACGCTGTGCAAGAGACCAGAGTTGTGGTCAACAGGGCGCTTCCATTACGACAATGATCCAGCATATTCCTTGCACTCAATTCACACTTGTTTGGTGAAAAATCAGACTCCTGTGGTTCAACAGGCTCCTTACTCTCCTGTTATGGATCCCTGCCATCTGCCACTCCCTGACTTCAGGCTGTTCTGCAAAGTGCAAGAGGTTCAAGAGGCCATTGAAAAGAATATGATTTCAGACAAGAGGGGACATTATCCCTGAAATGACAGATGAGCTAAACTCCATTCTGAAAGAGGCTTTCTAAGAATGCTTCTAACAAATGGCAGCACTGCTGGGTGACATGTGTGGAATGCCAAGGAGACTACTTTGAGGGTGATTAGGTTTCCAACGCTCAAGGTATGCCAGTTTTCCCTGACCAACGATCCGACACTTTTCTAGCAGTCCTCGTTAAACATTTCTATCACATTCATAGTTTGTGTAGAAGAATGCTCATTATACACGACTATGACAGAAGAAAAAAAAGCACTATGAGAGACAGATCTTTCTTCAGTACTGCTACATAAACTGTGGTATGGTGTTGCTAAAAGCATAAGCTCACGCAAAGTTAAAGTTTCCTTTGTGATAAAATTACTATGAAAATCTTAATCATTGTTTATAGTTGATCAAGTTGATATCTTTTAATAAAGTCCTAAACACTGAGCACAGCAACCCACATATAAAACAGGGCTAAGTTCTCTTTCCATTGGCATCAACTGACACTGGCTGTCAAAACTTGTACCCAATTGATTTAGCTTCCACCAAGGAAAAAGAGATACCTCCTAATTGTTAGTCTCAAAAAAGTTACATCTGCCCCACAACAATTAGCTCCTCTGGCATGTGCATAAATTAAACCATAAATATGCAGTGTCAACCAACACAACTTTGCCCTATTAACTTACCAGTTTCCTCATAAAACTTCAGGGTATCTTTTCAGAGTAGTGTATGGTAAGAGATATCCAACGACTAGCTTTACTTTCAAAAGGCACTAAGATTGCTAGAAAGAAATGCTAGTTTTCTAGCATTTCTGAGAAGTTTCATGTCTTGAACATACAGTAAAACTTCACTTTTACGTTTTTCAGGGGACTGAAGGAAAAAATGTATAAGTAAGAAAAACACAACTAAAAATCATTATGAGCAAAATAAAAACTTAATATTTTTCCACTGTCATTTTGCCAGTTTTCCCAGTTCTTTAGCAATATTTACTCCTTTTTTGTTACCACTATCCTGCACAACTTTAAAAATGTTGATTTTATCCAATATCGAAATGGGTTGCCTTTTCCTACCACTCTTTCGTTAAAACAGACATGCAATGTGGACCTTATTGATGACCTTATGAGAGACTGTTTCACTATGGAAACAAAGGCTGTGTCCTGTGTGGGCTACAACTGGCGGCAGCCATCCACAGCACTGCTTTGGTTTGAAGCTTGACGTTACTCAAAGCACAGTGCTACATGGGTGACAGAAAGTGCACGACAGCCACAGCCCCATAGCCAGATGACACCTGCCACACCATATGGAAAAGCGATATGTTTCATTAGTTGCCTGTGTCATGCCTCGATGGAAAGGATCTTGTATGTTTTTACGGCGAGCGAAAGGGCCTTTGGAGAGTGAGGCAGTCAGTGCACAAACTTTTTCACTGATTAGTCACCTATGTTGCTACTCTCTCAGAGGCTTTTGTAAGGAACGCTTTTGACTTTCCCTTGGAGCTAGCCGTCACCTCCGGAGATCCTCATAGAGCTCCCATACGCACCCAACTGAAATTTTTCAAACTTCCTCTGCCGGAGGTGACCTGGGTGCCAACTTTGCGCTACAACCCTGTGGGCTCGCGGGTCTTGACCCCTCAGCTAGGTCCAGTCGAGCTTCTATATTACAAGTTTCATTGATAGTAAGTCGCCTCAGAGGCCAAACGACAGGTTGCTCCGCAGAAGCACTCTGTAGCATGCCGGCTTGAGTAAGATACAAGTTTCCGGCTCTCAGCGCAGATTGTCCTATGCCTCACTGTGATCATTCGAACGTTATACAGTCTTAAGGGACTTTTATTATGAACATTTAAGTGTGAAAAAGTATAAACGTAAAACACATAACTGAAATAATTTAGCTTGGGAATTAAAGGAATTATTGGAACATAATTACAGGGAGTATAAACGGAGTTTCACTGTAGTTATACTTGGGTTTTTCTAATGGGGCAGCTGAGGGTATTATCTTCGAAATGGAATATGGCACATCTTTCTCAATCGTGACACAAAAAGTCGTGCCATATTCCATCTTGAAGATAATAATCCCAGCTGCCATGTAAGAAAAACCCAAGTATACGAGTCAATCTGCATATCACGTATAATAAACTGAAGGGTCACTGGTTAATTATTTCACTCTTAATAACTAAGTACAGTGAAACACCCATTTAAACATTTTTTACATTTATACATTGTTTTTTGTATGTCCTGAGTAAATTTCTATACTTCCCATGCTAAATTATTTCAGATAAGCCTTTTACATTTATACATTTTTCATGCATATACATTCATAATTAAAGTCCTTTTAAGACTGTATAACGACCAAGTGATGACAATGTAGGTGACCAATAAATGAGAACATTTACGTTATTATAGAGGAACCCAAGAAATTCTAGAGTTGAATTCAGTGTTCAGGTTGTTTAATTCCATTGCTTCACAGAATGCTTTAACTCTGAATGTTGGACAAAACTACAGTATGGAAAGAAAGAAAAAAGAAAAAGAAAAGAGAAGATGTTCAATAACATTGCATATAAAAATTTGGCACATTTAATTAAAATACGAGTCAGAATGTATAAATAACATTTAGGCCTATGTCACACAAGCTTTACATAGACGTACATCACCTAAAGACATCAGCTGCGTTGACGCGCAGCAATGTCTGCGCACACGAATCACATTACGATTATCGTAGATTAATGAATTAATTATTATGTGATACAAGTGCACTAGAGGATGTGCTTTGTACCCACAGCTCAAGCTACAATGTAAGTCAAGTCAACACACATCACCAAACGTGCTTGTGAGCCTTTTCGCACAAGAAGTAATTCGTTAATCTATAACATGTTACATATCTCATGTATGCAGGCATTGACGCAGCTGACGTCAGCAACAGACGATGTGTCAATGTAACGCTTGTGTGAGAAGCATAAGGTGCGAATGTCAGAACTATCTTTTTCACTGGGCTTATGCCTGGCACACGTGTCTTCCACGTAAAAGGTAGAAGCACACTTCAGCTTCTGCTCTTGGTCAGGTTTTTTTTCCAGTTTCCCTGATCCATTGAGCAAACACATGGCCCCTTGTTGTTTCTGGAATAAACGTAGCTTCACTATGCGCACGTTTTGTTCAGCTCACCTTTTGCTAATAGTGGTAGAGGTAATGGTAGGAGTGGAGTGTGTGTTACTGTTTTTTAAACAATAAAAAAACACAACAGTAACTTTTAACTGATGAAAATAAGTTTTCTTTAACTTGGGGACAAAAACGTCTAGTTTTCCAAAGTTGCTAACTAATTCTGGAGCCTAAGAAAATTAAGGCCGATGGTACTTTTTCCCCATACATCACATACAGCTTTGACTGATCTCTGACAAAATAAACCAAAAGTAACACTGGAAGAAGTTCCAGCAAGTAGGTGCAAAAGTGGAGCGTGTAAATGTTAAAATATTTTGCTCCTAATATTCAATTTCAGGTATGTGTTTTTCTAACTTATTCATTTTTTCCTTCAGTGCCTTGAAAAATGTATAAGTAAAAGTTTACTGTATTTATCAGAATCCATTACAAAACAAGTTAATCATGGAAGGATACAAGAAAATCTATTATTCCTACAATAACAAACCTCAGCTGCATGTTGTCAGGTAATTAAATAAATTGTGTATTGGAAAATCAGAACGCTTTACTAGGGAAATGCATCCACAACAAGTTCTCTAGGCACATTACCTGCAGGCACTCCTGTGGCACCAGCAGGTACACCTCGCCCGGCTGCCCTGCCCATGCCAGGGCCAGGGGCAGCTCCAGGAATAGGCACACGGGGCAGCCCCTCTTCAGGTGGTGGAGGGCCCTCTACAGTCAATGACACTATGTTCTCCCCTCGGAGCAGCACAAAGCCCAACACACGCTTCTCTTCACGCTCGGGCTGCTTCGTGTTCTTTGGCTTTATCTTGCGAAACTCCTCACAATCACCCAGAATCAGATTCATGTGCTTGTCGAACGCTGTAAAATACATGTTCAGTTTACTGTTTTTTGCAGGGAAAATTATTTCCTTAAAATTTAAGTTGTGTTGTTCCATGCATATCTAAACACTGCTCGTTATTTTTTACAGCCTGAAGATTTCTGAATGGAGTCCCTAGTGCCTCCCTCTATTATCGAATATGTAATGAAACTACATTTTCCTACTGCCATACTGCTGCACTCCTTGCACTCCTGGAATACCAAGGATGCATTATACATTCCTAATGTTCTCACAGTTCAGAAATAAGCATAATAGACATGCACCAGAAACACACAACATTAAAATCCTGAAGAGAAATACAAGATCAATGAGGTAAAAGAGGATATGAATTTTCATGTAAAAAATATTTTTACACAACAAGAAATCTGCAATAGACATTTCTTTTTGGAATTTACAAGACATTCCAAAACAATTAGATCCGTTTTTGTTATATATTTTACCTATTACACATTGCGTTTCATTTAAATATATCAATACATCAAAATGAAAATATATGTCAGACCTGAGTTGGACTACATATAATACTGGATTTGTCTTTTTACAAAGCAATTGTGCTTCTATCACCACCAGATCTCTGCCATGAATTATCTAACTTGCTCACCTTCTGCCTTGCTTCTAGGAAATCAACAATGAGTAAACTTTTTGTGAAACAGAAGTAATCTTACCCACGTGCTTACTCTCAAGTTTCATACAACCCATGTGTAACTAATGAAATTTGACAAATATTTTTCCAGATCATTGTCTTAATGCGTTGTTGAATAGCAGGGGTGGGGTGAGGTGAGGTGTACATGCTCCTTTAACCTCTCCCTCCCCCTCTAGGACCATCACTGGCTACATGTATGACTTCACTTGTTGCGCACTGGCTCCACAGAAACTACATTGTTTATACTATTTCATATGTATTTTATATTTCAAGTGAAACTTATTGCAGGGTATCTCTACAATTACTTCCGTGGTGATATAACTTTCTTTCAGAAGCTCCGAATTCATTAAAAGCTTCAAATCAGCGACCTTTTGCGTTTGAAAATTTGAAAATACTTGAATGGAACATTTTTAATCAAAGATTTGTATTTCACATATTTTCTACTTTTTCTTACATATTTGGAATAAATACATAAATGTGTACATATTTAGCTTTTTTAATGACAAATTCTGTTCCTACTGTCAACTAATCATACACTGTCAAAATTCCTTCCACCAAGCCAATTAATCCATTAAACATTAATTTTGTTACAAAACTTTAAGAGAATTGTATTTAATAATTCAATACAAATATATATCAACAAAACTTTGGACAGTCAAAGAGCCTACATATTTTGCATTAATATAACAACTATTATTTTAACTCATTTTAACATAAAAACAATTTCCTGACTTTTCTCAAAGAACCTGTGTCAGTATCAATCATTTATTCGTAAGATTGAAATGCTTCTTAGCATTGGAGTTATTCAACGTCAAAATAGATTAGAGTAGAAATTAAATTATGGGAAATGCATTGTAGGATACCTAAAAATATACAATTCATCTGATTACCCAAAAATACCTATTCTTCCTTCACCCTAAGAAAAAAGTGGATGTACATAATAGCACATGCTTGCCATTGGTTAGTTGTCACGTTACAACCTCAGGCATATTCATGTGCAGATGAAAATAGTTTTTGATGTAGTGACTCATATCTCTCACAATGTTAAAATTCCAAACGAAACTTATAATCTAAAACTTTGACTCGAAAATAAGAAGACTGTTGTTCCTATGCTGGCTCTTCCGGAAGAGGAGATATGGATGTCGGCGACAGTTATGTGTCCAGCGCCTGCTTCGTATCAGCACTGGCGGAAAAAATGAATCCGGAAAGTCAAGAGGCAAACTGTACCTCACGCACGCATAGAAGTAACTGGAGCAGTTGATTTCATAAGAACTGATGACAGACAAGTTTGGTTACACACGGTGGGAGGCAGTATACCCACGTGAAGCGAAGCAGATCAGTTTAGAAATTTTTGTCAAGCAGTTCGAAATGTTCGCTTGAAGATGTCGGAGAGCGGTGCAGGTCCTTCCGTAGTGAAACACTAGAGTGGTAAACTATTACGGAGTGGTTAAAAACGTGTGGTATTGAATGTTTTGAATAAATTTTAAGCGCTTTTCAACACTTCTTGACCAACATATATCTAATAGTGACGCCAGAACGCTGGTGAAGGGCATACAATAAAGAGGAACATAGAATGTAAGAGGTAGATTGCTTCAATGACAGTGTCGTGAACAAAATTGTCATCACCGAAGGTTCCTCTTCCAACATTGAATTATCTGCTTCAAACATGGAAGGAATTTAACCTCTTCCTGAAGCAGAGTGATCGTAAGTAAAATTGTTTGCATGAGATTAAAGGGTGAATATTAGTTAATGCAGTCCAAATAATGTAAATTGGATATTGACATTCACTTGTTCACTCACATTATCGTAGATTTTTGTTAAAATTTAACTTTGCAAATTAGAAATGTTAATATTCGTCTGGTGATCTGCAGATGTCGGGTTCTCTTTTTGAGCAACCACGGACTATACTAAGCGTGTGTGGCCGGAAGTAGTGCACATGGAGTCGACGATTCAGAATCGGAGTAAGGCAGATGAATACCTCGGGATTGTTTACATCAGCTTTTTTCTAAGGGCGAACAAAGAATAGGTGTTATCACCAATCTTAAAAAATTCTGAACGCCATGTCAGTGTCGCACCACTCACTCCTGCCCTGTGATCCCAAGTATTGCAAATTGCATCTGTTCAAATAAATATTCTAATGTAACGGAACTTGGGGTAACATTTTGGACATGCAACCCCAATATGATATTACTTGACTATTCAACAACATTTGCACAAGAAACTTCAGAACAATTGCAATACTTCAAAAGCTATTATGCAATAAACCCCCTTATCCTCTTGCACAATCTTTATGCTGATTGTTATAGAAAGGTATAAGTATATTCGGAGATTTGACAACACTGACCTTCCCACTTTCCTGTAAATCATCATCCTCTCCTATTTCCTTAGAGTGTAAAATAGAAGTTAAAATCTGACAAAAATTCAATTTTAACTTCACACAATAACAGACATTCAATACAGACAACATTATTTAGACATTAACTTCATACATTTCAAATTAGGCTAACATGCTAGATTGTCAGAGTGAAAATTCTGATACCTTTAAAAGTTCCAATGAATGTTCTCGAGTCTTGCAAAATAATCCTGACTCGGTAGTTGATGTGTTGCAACATTTTATTATTCTTACTGATAGTCTGAAACACAGAAATGATTTATTAAAACAGAAAACAGCAGTCACAACAGTCTTATTTTGGACTTCACCTTACTATTAAAATCTTTAATGTAAGAGTGAAAATTTTAAAAGAATAAATATTATGAGAACTATGTGGGCACTGGTAATTTTCTAACAAGAACAAATCTATTGAATACTCTGGAAATTGATACACAACTGGGAAGGGGTTTCCTGAAGAATTATAGGCAATCAATTACATTTTGTCTAAAAATTCTAGAGAAATTTGTTCACCAAATTTAGATTACAACCATTTCATAGAGAAGTTATGACCACACCTTCAGGAGTAAAGTTATAGAAATTGGACAGTTTTAACCGGAGGGCCCTTCTCAAATGTTTCAACACATGGCCATGAATTTAACATCTATAGTAAATTAGAAACTCACACTTTTTCCAACCTTCAGAACTTGACACCTAAAGATGAGGTCGCATTCTTGATTACAAAAAGTCGTAATCAAAATTTGACAAATAAATTTCTCTACAATTGAGACACACTAAACAATTGATTGTCTAATTCACTTCGAAACATCTTCTCAATCATTACTGAATATAACCACAAAGAAGATATAGTTTAAATGTGAATACTATTATGGCATTTGAAATCAGGCCGAAAATGATCCTATTCTTCAAACAAGTTTCATCATTCAAGAATTTTACCTAAGAGGGATAATCAAGTATTTTTATTATCGAAGGTTTAATTTGAAATGGCTTTACATTATATATTGTTCAACATGAAAGATGGAGTAGGTTCATTCAATTTTAACCGACCAATATTAATCTAATACAGAAATAAATAGAAGGCCATTGTAGAATAAAAGGAAATGGATCACAATTTATTCTTTTAAGTCCCACTGTTAGGGAAAGTATGCAAAATGTGGCCATGATTCACAAATCAGCTGCTACTTGGCATTCTTTGTAATACATGAATCGTGCCGAACTACAAAAGCAAAAAGATGAGATAATGTAATCATTAATTCAAGAAATAAAGAGTACTAGAAAATCATAAACGGATAATTTTAGTACGTGAACGAACGCTTAACGTTGTGGCTAATAATGCATCAACACAGTATGTCCAAATCTTCATTCAATTTTGAATAAATATATAATATACGTTACCATTGTGCTGGAGAGACGTTTAGACAGAGCCTCAATCAAAAATATGTACTACACATACAAATTGCAGTGGTAATTTTACAATGCAAACCGGCACATTAGTTGTCCGCCATGCACAAATGCACAGAACAGAATGCGCCACAGAATGCACACAGAACAGAAAACCACATAACGCTCCAAGGGATCGCTCCATACTCTCTGGAATGCACAAAATGACAATGGATCGTTCAGTGTACATGAACGATTATATAATCGACCCGACCGATCTTTACGAATCACTGAACCGGATTTACTAAATCCATAAATCACGGTGTAAGTGCCCGCAACAGACTACACCGAGGAATGCGTTGCGAGAAAGGTACGACGTGTAATGTGGAAAATCGAAACAAGGGACACTAATCGACCTCCCTCTGCAGATGCGAAAGAGTTCCTCGGTCGGTCAGCGAGTCAAGAGTCGGTCAGCGAACGAGTTTTCTCGGACACATTTCTACTCCATTTTTCAAATGACATTTAGGCCTTCGCTACAGGAGGAAAACACTACATAGTGTCCAGAACTGAGTGAGGTTATAATATTTAGCAGTAAAAGATGTTAAACAACCAGCTTTTTAATTGTTTACTTGAATTTTCTCTTTAAACGTAAATGAACAAGAAAAAACTTGTGTGAAAGATATTCTTACTTGTATGAAACCCGTTCATAATAATATAAAAATAAAAATTTGAAGCAAGAAACTTGAAGAGGTATTTTGAAAGAAATTAATTAATTCATTATTTTCTTAATTCGTATCTATTATTTATGACTGAATTTATTAATTGTGAATTTTATTCTCAATTATTTGATCGTTCACAATTTATCATAATTCAACCAATAAATACAGTAAAACAGAGGTGGGAATTACGGAACTCAAGAAAATATGCACTGATTGTACTCCTCCCTTAAAAGTCATATACGTTACGGTTTTTTTTTTACATAATGATTTATATGCAATGCAGTAATGTATTTCTTTTTAGGCAATTTGAACTCGTTAATCAGATGGTTTACGATTATGGCAACACAACAATGATTTTACAGGTTAAAGTTACACAAGAGCATTTAGTAAAACAAGAAATGGGACTCGCAGGTGATCTCATAGCTAACTGTTGTCCCACTCTCGGCTTGTAGCACATACAGGCATTTCAAGACATCGAATAACCTATTTCTAGTGTGTGGACGCAACCTCCCCGGGCTCTTTCCTCATTTCTCGCAACGCATCTCTCGGTGAAGTCTGTTGCGGGCCTAAGAAATATATCTTACATGGTGTTATTTCCACCATGAGGTCTTACACTTTCGAGCACAGAATACGTAGAAGCGCCATAGTCGCTTCCTACCCCGCGGAAAGTTGAGGCAAACATAAAACGACCTATGACGTCACAGGTTGGCAGAAGACCGGTATCTACGTATGTTGGTCATTAGAGACTATCTTTCCGTCCCAATTTTAAACGAATTTGTGTACATAAGCTAATTAGTTCTACATCGTCGGTAAACAAGTGAAACCCAATAGTCTTCTTTTGATACTTTTCAACGCGACAAACCTATTAAAAAATGAAAAAAGAAAAAAAAATTCATTGATGGATTTTTCGAGTACTTTTTCACTGTTATTCGTCACTGAAACAAGGAACATTTAATTTAGAACATCTAATTCCAGGACTAAAGCGATTTTAGTAATTAAATTAGTAATTAATCGCAATAACTCTTAACTACAATCAAGTGCAGTTAATTTTATTACATTGATGGGGTTAACACCTACCCATATTCATTTTTAAATAACACACTTTTTGTGTACAAGCTTCTTACCCGCTTCGCTGAACATTTCTCAGTATATTTCTTAGCCTCATAATGTAATCTTACATATAAGTACTTGCTAACTACCAGTTTCATGAGTCCAAACACATGGCTTTCACAAGAAATCTCATGATAAGTCAACTCCTTTTTGGTATCGATTCGTGCATTTATGAGCACAGCAAGAAACAACCATCTTCACTCGACAGAAAACTGCCCTCACAACGTACAAGAACATAAAATACAGCTGAAAGGAAGTTGGGAAACTCAATATCCAAACGCTGCAATCCTGCCAGCTGCGCTGTTTTTGCCAACATGTGACGTCACGGAGCAGAATTATGATTAGGGAACGGATTTCCATGTAATTACATGTTTTTACACGAACAAGATACCAGTATTCAATTAAATTTTTTAGAGTTTACAAGACATTCTGAATGAATTAGAACTATTTTTATTTTACATATTTTGGTATAATTACATATTTTACCAATTACGACATATTTCGCTACATTTTAATATATTTATACGTCGAAACGGAACGTTTCAGATGCTCGTTTGCAATATTTGTTGCTGAATCATCTTTCTTATAAATCAAATATAATGCTACTACAGTTCTATTACCACCATATCTTCGCCATGTCAAACTTAACTCCCCCTCCCCGCTTACTCGGAGTAAAGGATGGTGGATTTTTGTGAACAAAAGTAATTCCAAATACGTACTTTCTTATGTTTCAAACAACACGTTCATTACTCGATCGAAAACTAACAAATATTTTTTACAGTAAATTGTCTTATCGCGTTGTCCGATTTGGAGGGATGAGTGTGTACCCTTCAACTCCCTCCACCTGGGATCCATCACTCGCTATGCAGTTTTACTATTCACTTGTACACCGGCTCCTCGTCAACATTGTAATATATACTATGAACGTATTTTATATTTCGAATAAAATTCTTATATGTGGTGAAGTTTAGAGTAAAATTACTTCAGTAGAGATAGAACCTACTTTCGGCCACTCCGAATCCTTGTTAAGGACTGATCGGCGACGTTTTATGGTCGGAGAATGCTTGTAGAGAATAATTTTAATCATAATAATGAATTTTTGTTTTACACATTTTCTATTTTTTCTTACATGTTTTGGAAAAAATAAACACATATATATGTACATATTTTGCATTTTTTTATTACAATAAAATCCGTTCCCTAGTTATGATTGTTCAAAATTATCCGCCCAGAACACCTCTATGCATTCTATGCTAGAGTCCCTGGATACAGGCACTCTATTCTATGCTCGAAGGTTTCAACCTTTTTAGCTGTCATTATTTACCTGTAATTTTTGTAATGATTTGAAGAAATTGTCTGTTAAATTGAAAATAAAATAAAAAATAGAAATAATAAATGTTTTTTGAGAATGCAAACTTAAACGTAACGTAAGCCGTAAACTTTTGCAGTAAACTTTTCACGTAGAAACGATCATTCACAATGGCAAACGTAAGCTGCAACGTAGGTTTTGCCTCAACCAATCAGAATTCAACATATTGATCGATTCGTTTCTAGCATTTTTGTCGACTCTCCTGTCGATTTCGCCTTTTGCATTTGCATTATCGAGGGTCACAATTTTGTTTGCCATTTCGAACCAACACTTCGCAACTCGTACTAAAACTCCACAAACTTCTCTGCTCTACCTTTCGACTATACACACCAATACACACGCATAAACAAGAATCGATCTGGAGTCGACCTTCCTTCTCGCGGATTTCGTTGCATTTGTTTTTTCATGCTGCTCTCTGATTGGTCTTCGGTAGAATTTCGACGTAAACTTAAACGTAGAAGCTTGGAGCTTGCGAGCTCTTAAGTTTACGTCTTACGTCTACGTTTACGTCAAGGCATTGTGAATGATCTCGCTTTATAACCCACTTCTAGGTTTTGCGGCTACGTTACGGTTACGTTTAAGTTTGCATTGTGAATGAGGCCTAACCCTTGTTGGGCGTTGAGCGCTTTTGTTGGAGTAACCCTCCGTTACCAAGTAATTACTATCAAACTATAGCGCCTCTATTTATTCTATGCTTGAAGGTGGACACCGTGTTCACTGTGAAACAGTGAACATCCAAGGATTTTCTATGAGTATATTACGTGTCCTTCGAATTTTTTCATCTTTTCTCCAATTTGTCGTACAAAAGATTTATTTCAAATTTCTGAATTAGAATGCAATTTCAGTTCTGTCAGTTTCTTCCTTTCGCTCATTTTTTGTGCGTATTGATTTTATTTATTTTAAGTGAAAAGTTTAATTTCACTAATTCAATATATAAGTTTCTTGTAATAATTAACCATGTCTTCAACCAATTGTTAATAAGATGAAATTGTTTGGAGATGGGATGTAGAAAAGTGTACAAAGACCAATTTTTAAATTACAGTATAAAGGGATAAATTAATAACAATTGCAATGACTGTATTGTTATTTTTGACAGTGCATTGTAATATTTAAATAAGTTTTTGCAATAGCATGTGCTCCAGTAATTGTGTAATTTCATGTGTTGCACAGAAGAAAGAAGTTTGCATTTGATATGAATTAGCATTTAAACAAAATTTGTAAAATTTCATTTAAAACCGTTTCAGAAAAGAATATAAAATAAAAGTTTCTAGGTGCTGATGAAATAATTTCAAAATTTCTAATAAAATTACTGTTTATTTACTGCAAAGATGAATACTGGTTATTTTAGTTCCATGTCAAGATTGAAATTATGAAAATTTTTTTAAAATAAAATAAAGAAATGTTCTTTAATATAGAACCTGGTTGCGAACATTTAAGTTGTATTACTATTGCAAGCAAGTATGTGGTTATGTAGCGCCACTCATTTATAATTATCTACAGTTATTTACAAGGTATAAAAATTCTTTTAGTTACTAACAAATTTTCTGTTTGGGAATAATTTAGGCTTCCTTTTTCACATTATATAGTTTTGCGACAAATCCAATCTTTGTGAAATTTAGTACACTTAACCTTCAGCAAGCATTTCATTGATCTTGGACTTTCTAAAATCTATCCCCATCACTTTAAAGCAGAATTTACGCCCACTCTGTTTTTCATGAATATCTTTTAAACCTGAAGTAGTGTATCTGAATGTTTTTGAAGTCCATAGCCTAAATGGGAGGCATCTCAAAACACCACATTTCTGCCATAATCAAGTTGCATACTCCAGTAGTGTATTTGCAATCTGATTTGTTTTATAAATAGTATGGAACTCTCTTACTTACAACCATTCTTAATAAATAACCGAAAGAGTAATTGCTTCAGGCATTTACTGAACATAAAACCAAACTAAATTATGTGACTTCTCTAATTAGAATAATTTTATTTTTAGTTGGTCCCTGCATTTGAAAGCATTGTATTGCAAGTTACTTCACTTAAGTAACAGGTGTGTTAGCCCACAATTAACACTTGTCGTTAGAACTGGATGACATTTTACTAGTGTACTGCTGTCTAAACATGTCCCACTTTCTATGTGACACACTTGCAATATCTAGTTGAGAAGATGAGTGGAAAAACATAAGTTCCTTTACTATTCAAAGGGTGTTTTAGACATAGTATCATGGAGTTCTCCCCAAAATGGCCTTATGGTAGCAAGATCATGGCAGAGAGATTTAGGTTTCCAGGAACAATTTAACAAGAACAAAGAATTCTGGAACAATGTCACCTAGTTGGATGTGACTAAGATAAACATTTTTGGCTCGAAAGCATCCACAATGTGGAGGAAAGTAAATAATGACAATGAAGTAACAAACAATTCCCACTGTGCTGCAGAGAGGTGGATGTGATATCAAATTAGAAATATTCATTTCATACATCATGGGCAAACCTGTATATAACATCTTGAAAAAGAAATTTGAATGACTGTGCTGCGAAATTGGGTATGTCACTGATTTACATGTTTTAGCATGGCAAAGATAGCAAACATTCTGCAGGAATTAATAAGCAATGGCTAATGTCGAATGTCCCTGTAACAACTAAAAATTTGAGCTGCCCTATTTTCAGGCTTCAATGCCATCAAACACCATTGGGCAAATTTGTAAAAGAAAGTTTGAATGTATCCTGCAACGATCTGGAAAAAAAGACAGTTGCAGAAGAATGGATGACCATCACATCTCAAGGGCAAAGATGCCACACCATTACAAAATCAAGAGAATACCCTGTGAAATTTTAGAAACATTTTGTTACGCAGGATTTATTGGATACAGTATTTTTATAAGTACATAGAGTAACAACACAATTTTTCTCCTTGTTTCATTGTTCTGTATTTTCTGCTTTATTTAGTTAACTCGTGACTGCTTTTTGTATTTTGAACCCGAGATGTCTAAAATTCTATAGGAAATAACATTTCGTTTCTAAAAAACTTCACTAATTTTAATGTTGTGTCTTCAATCTTTTAAGGATAAAATTGTACATACAGTATACAGGTATATAAGCATAAACTTCTAGTCTAGTCTTATTCTTGTGCAATGTTCAACCACAAATACAAGCAGTTATTCCTTTAAACTTCTTCCCATGGAGACAATTTAAGAGCTATTTAGAGCAGTTTGATTGTAATCATGCCATTTTTTCTTCTTTTTGCTTTAGATAAATTATTAATGCAATACATTTCTATTAGATAAAAGTTCAATTAGGACACAAATATTGTGGAACTGCCGGAGAACAGGTTGCACAGAAGCCTTTGGTCCATCAAACTGCTGCACCAACTCCATATACTGTACATTTTCATTGGTTATTGTAACAAGTTGGTAAATTTGATTATTTCTCTTTTTACATTTACATAATTGAGCTGAACTGCTTAAAGAGGAAGGTACTAATCCTGAAAACTTTCCTATTCAATTCAGAATCATAGTTAAAAGTTATTTAAACATTTTTTCTCTGAAGTTAACCCTAGCAAAGTGCTGAAAATTTAAAATTTGTCTCCAGTACATATTAAATACAGCGCAAAGCAGTATCAGACTACTGAATATAAACTTTATTAATGCTACAGAAATGCCTCTACATCTAGTGGTTGCAACATGCTAATTTACAAACAACTTCCCTACTAATGCAGAAATATAATTGTGTAAAATCCCCAATTTCTCAAAATACTGTGAATTCTATTTCAGACTAATCCACTCATGAAATTGAACACAAGTGTTTAACTATCTATACAGGAGCCCTAAACAGGGCAATGTTTTAAAAGCTTCATAGCTATTTCTATCCAAATTGTTCTTACCATTCTCCCCATTGGCCATACAACTGTCTTAGTTTATCGCAAAGTATTTCCAATGAACAGTATACTGTAACACCCTCTAATTTAGTGCTTTATTTTCATATTTGGAGCATTTCAGAACTCTAGGACAATTTCATTCACAGAAGTCCTATTAGATACAACTCCTAGTTTGGAAATTATCATTATTGCTTTGTAGGTTGGGGATTTATCGACAATTCCAAAAGCACTCTATTACTTCTGAAAAATATGCACCTTGTACTATAACTTTTAATGTAAAACCAAAGAAAATCAGTCCTGGGTCAGTCTGCATTTAATCACTTAACACAAATGATAACATTTTACAAATTGGGCTAGGACAAGAAAAGGATGAAAAAAAAAAGGCTTCTGATTTTTAAACATTTAATTTTCCTCAGCTGCATTGTGTATAAATGGAAAGTTACAAAACATGAATTTAAATCTGTTCAATAGGACGAAACCACATGTTCCAATTCTTCACCAATTATCCACAGGAGAGCCGACTGAAACAATTTAAAAGAATTTAGTTCTATTGTTAATACACTAATAAATTTTCTAACAAGCTTAGAAAAAAAAGATACCGTGGATCAGATACTATCTAGCAAGAATGAATATCACAGATTTATCTCAAAAGAAAAAAAACTTAATCATTTCCACGACTTCAACAACTTTTACGTGTCCTAAAAAGCGAAACTTACGGTGAAAGGCGAAGAATTCTACTTGGACCTCGCTCGCATCTTCCTCCTCTTGCGCTTAAGCCTCCGCATTCTCTTCTTTCTCCACTAAAACAAAATTTGCAATGAACAAAATCTCTTCACACAATGATTCAAAATCCAACACGTGTTGAACCAACTGATCTATCATTTTTAAAACGCTCAAATATGACTGTAATGAATCTGATTTTGGAAAACTAACGCTCGAAGCATTAACTACCCAAACACAAATACTCCCCAAGAAATTAACACTTAAGATATTAGTTCCATACGAAGGGCCATATTGTTTCATACCGACGCAAAGTATACCACTATTTCATTAAAGCACATTCATAACTTCAAAACAACTTACCTTAGCTCTCATAATCACTTAAAAGGAAAAATTTAACTGAAACGAAGTCAGATGTCCAAGATACAAAATGATACAAGCGTGCACAAGTGCTCCTCGGAACACCGCACACGCTAGGAATCACCACTTGGTGGCACGACGACAGCAATTGAAAGACCAAAGCAGAACATGCAAGAACATTTCAGAAGGAAACGGAAGCCGACAATTGACTGCGCAAGCGAATCGTTCTCATTGGTCAGAGTGCTTGGTTGATGCAAGTGCTGCACTCTAGGGAACAAATTAACGAAACCAAATTAAATGGAACGGAACACGTTGACAAACCGTGGGTGCTCTGTGAAGGGAATACAACCAGGGGCTTTTTTTAATAGGGCTGGACCTGACCATAGGCCATACTCTTTGTCTAGTTATAACACAGTACACATAATTTTAATTTGCAGCCGCTTCAGAAACGTGACGTCACACGAACCAGCGACGCTATCTTGTGTGAAGTTTTGGCATTTACGAACTATGTGCATCGTAGGCCGGTATCTTTGTCAAAGAGCTTTTATAAAAGAAATATGAGTGTAATAGTCAATATTTTATAAAATATTTCTTTTATAAAATTTTTTGGATAAAATGTAGTCTGCAGCGTTCAAGTTTTATCATACATTTGGTAACATGCCCGATATAGGGGTATTGCTTCAACCAAAGTTTTAATTGCAGAGTGCGAGCAATTAGAATGTTTATATAATAGTGTCCATCCGGACTTCAAAAGTAAAAACAAACGAATTGACGCTTATAGGACACATTTTCCCAAGAAGTGGAAAATAAGGGGTTTGGAAAATGCCCACTTCAGAAAGATAATTTTTTTAAACTTCTAAATCAGAGGGCTCAATTTCGTAAGAAGGAGGAACGACAAAGAAAATCGAATGTTTTCTGATTCACCCTCAAATAATTCTTCATTTTGAAGTTCTTTAATTAAAGCTTCACAATGTGTGATCGATAATCTCACCATGGATGAATAACATAGCAAGGCCTCACTCTCAAAAGTTTCCTTTTTACTTTTTCCTTCATCAGCATTGAACATAGATTAATTATCATAAAACAAAAAGTAGCCCAAACAACTATTTGTGCGTCATCCATTGTAAATCGCGAGCAAAACTAGTATATAAAATATTGGACAAAATGTAATACGTTCGTTAAATTTCTTTGAAGTTTTCTCGTCAAAGTTCAAAGAACTTCCACAAAGTTCTTCAAGACGCGTCTACACACGGCCGTCTCTAGTAACGGTGTTCTAGCGCACAGCACATGCGTTTCGGGCATGAGTCTTTCGTCAAAACGATAGACGCATGCAATAGCGCAAGCATTCCCAGAGCTGACGGGAATCTCGTTCGTCTTTCTCGTGCGCTTCCTCCAAAGAATGTGTATTTCATAGCGACGTAATCCGAAATACCGAGCGTACGTGTTCTTTGAGTAGTCTTCCGAGTTATTGTGTGGTGTCCGTCAGTTTAATTGCGAATTTCGTACAGATTATTCTGTTTGATATATTTACAGTGTTGGTCATTACTTAAATACTTGTATTTAGTCCGGTATACACGGTACAGTTTTCGTGCAGATTGGACGTACAGAAAGCATGCAGTCCAGACTGCTTAAAAAATCCTTCGGAGGGGAAGTAAAGCCAGCCGTCATATGTAGTAGATTTACTGCATGTAAAAGATCCTCAAGCCTTAAAGAAGCCTCTGAGCTAAATTCAAGTCGCCCAACAATACCTTCTTTCTCCGTTAGATGGTGAAAGGAGCGTAGCGAAATTTGCGTGGTCAGACGGAAGAGCGGGCCTGGTGGCTCGAGTCTCGCCACGTAAAATAAGGTATTAACTAACTAACACGTTTTCTATATTAACATATTCATAATTTTTCATGCAGAAAGTCTGCAGTTTGACTTAAGCGCCCCTAGCGGCAGAATGATTCACTAACGTGGATCCGCCATTGCGATTTTGTGGTTAGGTGGGACAAAGTGCGATTGTGTGAAGTGATATATTGTGATAAACTTCCTTTTTCCCATTCTTGACTTCCTATTTTTATTCTCTATGCTCGTCATGGTTAATTAATACCCAAATAAAGATCATAACCAGAACGCACACACAGAAATACCACCACTGACAGTACTCGGACGGCGCAATTCAGTTGTTTTTGTCTTTGGACCTCCTAGCGGCGGCCTGTGGCGATTCGTGCAGAAAACGTGTAGACAGTGTACTATGATCACACTTTTTCTTGATACCCGATCCCCCTAGTCCTCTCTCAGCCCGGCACAGCACGGCCCGGTAGAAAACACCAGCTCCACTCGGAACGTCATGGCTCAGTTTGCAGTGCTGCCTACCTTCTTCGTTACTTGTCATTGCTATCTAGTCCAAGACACGCTATTACCTCAGTCTAATAATTGTGCTATTATGCTCAGTTTTCCGCCGTTGAAGTTGACAGCACTGCACTGCTGTGACGTAGACAGAAACCACCTCTCCTCGCACTCCCCGCTGTGGAGTATCAAGAAAAAGTGCGCGACTAGTATGCGCGACTTTTGGCTTTTGTACTTTTGCCTACCCAAAACGATGACCTGGCGCACACATAGCAGGTTTGACTTTGATTTTCCAGAGGTTGGCGTTACTGTAAATACTCTAGTGATCGACTTTGTAACTCATGTCCCCACTCAGCCCGCATTTCTTCAATCCATCGTCCAAGAAAAGTTGCGCGAGTCTAGTTTGGGATCTTGAAGTTCCTGTATAGAAACTGTATGAGAATCTGTACGAAATACCGGGAGATATAATGAGAATCTACCGTGTATACCGGGCTTTTGAAATACGTATTTTAAATATATTTTGTATTTGAAAACCTGAGTTTCTGGGTTTTTTGGACATGCATTTTAGAGATGTATTTAAATACATAAAATGGGAGTATTAAAAAAATACTTTAAATACAGATGAAGAAGATACCGGGGAGAGTTTCTTTTTGTTTGATTATGCTGATGAATGGACCTCACTGAAACAAAAACAAAAGTTTCTTTCAGCCCCTGAACTTGAATTCTCTTCTTTTTTAAATGATAAATCTAAATCAATAAAAATGCTGGACAATTATCCGACAATAAAAAGAAGTCTATTCCTTATATCTAGGGAACGGATTTTCATGTAAATACATGTTTTGATAGGAACAAGGTACCTGCTTTGAATTTGTTTTCTACAGTTTTCTAGACATTCTGAAAGAATTGACACCATTTTTATTTTACATATTTTTACATCTTTTAGTATAAGTACATATTTTCACATATTTTACCTTTTACTACTATTTTTAATATATTTCGTTACATTGGAATATTACTTGTACAAAAAAATATCAAATAAGAATTTCCCAATATTATTCCGGGAATCTGTTTTTCTGATAAACGTGCAGTGTTACATTGCTAAGTTTATGATCTCCTGACCTTCGCTCGACTGACCCTCTTCCCGTGCTTCTCAGAAACCGCGTAGGATGAGCGGATGGTCAAGAAGCAAGTATAAGCAATCACATGCTTTCTCGTGTTACATTCAACCCACGCGCAACACAATATTAATCGGACAAACATTGTTTAGAATGTCAGTCTTATCGCGCTTCCTGCGGCACACCTAGATACCTCTCTGCCTCAGAAATGCGAAAATCGGAACCTAGCAGTTCAGTACATGCTCTCCACCAAAACTGGTCACGAATCCGGCTCTTCGTAAAACTACAGACTCTACATTCAAGTATTTTACGTTTCATTTAACAATCTTATTGAGTGGTGTGGACTGGCGCGAGGCAATGCCAAAAATTGCAGCGACATCCAAAGAGTTAGTGGCTAGATACATCCCCGAGTTTCCTAATGAAACAGAAGTGACTCGAGTATATTGTACTGCGCATGCTGTGAGAAAAAAAGTTTCCACCTATAAACGGTTTCAAGTCACGCAGCACATTCTACAGCAAAACACAGAGAAAACAAAGAAAGAAAATTGAAGCTTCAGCACACATTCCTGACATCTTCACCTGATATTCAATCAAGTAAGTCAGCTTTCTTTACCGATTTGTGTCGTGCATTGGTTAGAGCCGATATTCCCATTTACAAAGTCAGCGACCCTGAGTTCAAGAACTTCTTAGAAAAATACACTGACAAACAAATTCCGGATGAAAGCACACTCAGAAAAAAATACATGAAATCTATTTATTAGGAAACTGGCTAAAACTCGAGAGGAAATAAAAAACTATTTATTTAGTCAAAAACAGTCAAAAACTGTATGTGACATATGGGGGAGAAAATCATCTGTGCACGCTTTCTTGAGTCCCTTCCCAACAATTTAACTATTAATAGTTGAAAGATGAAAATAATAATAATAATAATAATAATAATAATAATAATAATAATAATAATAATAATAATAATAATCCTCATTCATGGCTTTTACGCGCCCTTGAAATTTATAAGATTAATCCAGTTTTATTGAATTTTCTCTCTGTATGCATGTCCGAGTGGAAGACCTTTATTCACGTTAGGCAAGGTGGTATTTCCTATCAGACCAGGGAAGTCAGAATTCGGCGAGGTATGTTTCAGGGCGACAGTTTGAGCCCACTGTGGTTTTGCATCGCCCTCATCCCGCTGAGTAGAATGATAAGAGAGTCCGGATATGGATATTGTATAAAGAGAAATCCGGATGTTCGCATATCGCATCAGTTTTATATGGATGACCTTAAACTCTACGCATGTAATAAAGACCAACTACATAGTGAGTTTATGCTTGTCCAACAATTCAGCAAAGATATCTGCATGGAATTTGGCTTAGATAAATGTGCGATATTAAATGTCAAACGTGGTAAAGTTCAAGATCAGGAAGGAGGATTACAACTCTCTAGTGACATCATTATTCAAAGCCTTGGCAATGAAGACACGTACAAATATCTAGGAATGTTGCAGCTATTGGAAATTTCTGACACAAATGCCAGAAATACGATTCAAAAGAAGGTAATTTCCAGAGTAAATAAAATATGTGAGACGCATATCAATTCGAGAAGCAAAATTACTGCAATTAACACATGGGCTATTCCTGTTGCAACATATACCTTTGGAGTGATAAAATGGACCGACACCTCTTTGCAAACTTTCGACAGAAAGCTGAGAACGACGCTAACTAAACATCGACTTCACCATCCGCATAGTTCGATACAAAGGTTATATCTATCTCGAAATAAAGCAGGCAGAGGACTGCTAAATTTAGAAGTATTATGTCGTCAGCAGGAGGAGAAACTCCGTAATTTTTTCCTTTCACGTGACACTCCACTTCACAAGGCAATTTGTTTTCAGGATAAAAACATCAGCCCATTAAGTTTAGCCCAAGAAAGTAGAAGCTTTTCCTATATAACAGCTCAGGACCGAGTTGATGTCTGGAAGACGAAAGAGCTACACGGCCGGTTTATAACAACGCTGACTGCTGATGATATTGATCTGAAATGGTCCACGGAATGGCTACGAACAGCGGGGCTTTATGGTGAAACAGAGGGATTCCTCTTCTCCATACAAGACCAAGTAGTGAAAACAAGAGCTTATCAAAAGTATGTCTTGGGCCAACAGATCGATAGCAGGTGCCGATTGTGTAAAATCAACAATGAGTCAATCCAGCATATAAGTAACGGATGTCCATCTTTGGCGCAAACTGAATATTTACAGCGACATAATAATGTAGCCAAAGTAATTCACCAGGCACTGGCAAAGAATTATCAACTTGTAGAACAGGAGCAACCCTATTACAAATTTAAGCCTCAGCAAGTTATCAGTAATCATTCGGCACGAATATTATGGGACAGCACTATTATAACCGACAGGGCGGTTGAAGCTAACAGACCAGATATTGTCTTATTTGATAAAACAACAAGAAGAGCAATGATAATCGACGTTGCAGTTCCCAATAGTTTGCAATAGTTGATATTGCTGAAAAGAAACGAAAGTACCAACCTCTCGCTGTGGAGTTGAGGGACATGTACAGGTTGCAGAGCGTAGACATAGTGCCTGTGATAGTGTCAGCAAATGGCGTGGTAACCAAGGATTGGTTGAAAACTGGACAAAGGCTGCGATTAAAAGAAAAACACCTCAGAACAATGCACAAAGTCGCTTTACTAGGCACAGCAAATATAGTCAGGAAATATTTGAGCCTCGATTAGGGAAGAAAGCGTACTTAGAATATGAAGACATCACTTGAATCCATCAAAATGTAAAAGACTACAAGGTCTGGGTAATAATAGTAAAGTCTGGGTTTCAATTGATGAAACTACTGACGTTGAAGGAAGATATATTGCAAATATTATTGTAGGAATGATGTGCCCTGAATCTCCTTCGACACCATTTCTCTTAAATTGTAAAGTTTTAGAAAAATGCAACCGTGCTACAATTGTCAGGTTTTTCAATGACTCGATGAGTCTGCTGTGGCCTAGTGGTATCATGCATGAAAACGTGTTGTTTTTAACCGATGCTGCTCCTTACATGGTGAAAGCGGGGAGTGCATTAAACGTGTTCTGTAAAAATGATTCATCTTACATGCTCTTCATCGAGTGGCAGAAACTGTTCGACATCAATTTCCTGTTGTCGATCCTTTGATATCGACTGTTAAAAAAGTATTTTTGAAAGCACCAAGCACAGTTAAAATGTTTAAAGACAGTTATCCTGAACTGAATTTGCCTCCACAGCCGGTAATTACAAGATGGGGCACGTGGTTAGAAGCTTCGACCATGTATATTATATATGGTCGAAGGTTAGACGCAGCTAAATATTATTCAGAAAACTTTGAGCAAATAAAAGATATTCTTTTGAAGCAGGACTTCGAGTCATCTGCGGCACTATAAAAAGCCAAATCTTTGATTTATGATTCTAGTATGAGATACAATTTGGCTTTCATTTCTGCAAATACAATTTTTTTAGTAAATGCTATCGCAAAGCTTGAGGCTCAGAACATGCCATTAGCTGCTAGTATTTAAGTTATTAACAGTGCATTAGCAAAATTAAAAGACATAACAGGTGAAAACACAGAAAAAATAAATTACAAGATTCGTTGGAGAAAAATCCAGGCTGGAAAGACATGAAAATCATTGCCAACATTCTCAGCGGAGGAAAAGACACCTCAACACTGTAACTAGAACTCAACCCAATGGATATATCAGCGTTCAAATATGTTCCAATTTCTTCTGTGTATGTGGAACGTTCCTTCAGCCGCTAAAAATCTATTTTGAGAGCTGATCGACATTTTCTCTTTGAAAACTTGAAAATGCACGTTGTATCTAACAATTTTAAACCAACTTCAATATTATTTTATATATTTTTAATTTTTTCCTACATATTTTTGAAAAAATAAACACATATATATGTACATATTTTGATTTTTTATTACAATAAAATCCATTCCCTACTTATAACACTAGTTTGTTATTAGTGCCAGCTCAACAATTGTTTTCCTTTGCGGGCTTTATACAGTCACCAACTAGAGGTTTATTGTCTGATAATTTGTTTGAAAATCTGGTCATTTAAAAAGGAAATTCAGTTTATTTGAGTAAGCCATATTTTTGATATTATTTTATATTTGAGTGTTTTGTGAATATGTAAGTGAAAGTGTTTTATATTGGAAAGATTTTAGTAATTGTTCAGAAAAGTATGACTCAATTAGTAGTTTATTGTACTTGGCAATTACAATATATAGTGCAATAAAAAGTTATAATGCAATATTATTGTATTTACTGTATTTTGAGTATTTTAAATACATTTGTATTTAGCAATATAATAATAACAAGAAAGTGCACCATTGAAACAGTTCGAATAGAGTACTTTGCACATGTGCACTTCATTCTCAAATACCAAATAATAATATGGGGCCAAGCACCAGATGCTAAGCAAACATTCGAAATACAATCATTTGAACAATAAAAAATTAAAAAAGGACAGAGTCCTGCAGACCTCAATTCAAATAACTTAACATACTTCCACTGTCTCGTATATTCATTTACGAAGTTCTCATGTATGTAAAGAAAAACCTAATAAACAATGACACGCATTACAAATTTAACTCAAACTTACACTCGTACAACGCAAGGCAAGCATGTAACCTCCTTCAACCAAAGTGCACAAGCACATTACAGCAAAAGGGTACAGTTCCTTCAGGTATACAATTCTACAACAAATTACCAATACACCTGAGAAACGTAACAGGATTACATAACTTCAAGAATAAACTCAAACACTTCCTTGGGTAAACATTTTTTTATAGTATTCAGGGAAACCTCAATAACTAATATGTGCAATATGATTTCAGGTGCTGCAGTAGGACTAGGTGTAGAAATAGAAAAAACCTGGCCAAAACCATTTCAAGATTTAAACATGGAATGTACTAATATTGTTAAATTATAAGTAATTGTTACCATAATTGATATCATGTACTGTTATTATTGTTATATATATTAGTATTGTTATTATTATTATTATTATTATTATTATTATTATTATTAATAATAATAATAATAATAATAATATAAGTAGTAGCAGTAAAGTCACTAGAACAAGTAAATGTTATTTTAGAAATAAAACAGTACAAATCTTGAAATGTTAAATTATTTTAAATTAAATTATGCTAAACTATTTTGCTACATATAATATCTTAATATATCTGTAATAAGTATTGTAGTATAATCCCTAGGCTAATGACCATCTCAACCAGTTTTGTTTTGTCGTTTCCCTGGTCAATTGAGCAAATGCTGAGAGATGGTCCCTTGTTTTGCTTCTGGACAATAAATGTAACTTCTCTGCTCTCAACGAGATGTTTGCAATTGTACTCCCTCCATATACATCACATTTGACTCATCATATACAATTGTAATTGTATATGTGTCTCAATAAAGTATTATTATTAATAGCAAGTTAAAACCAAATGTATTTCAAGTATGTATTTTAATACTTATTTGCAAAGTATTTTTGCTAAGTATTTAAATACTAAATATAAAGTGTTTTGCCCAGTCCTGTAAGGTGTCTGTAATTAAATTGTACCAATTTAAGGTAATATCAATTTTCAGTATATATTTATTTCACTATCACTATCATTAAAACTAGTAAAAATTAACACTTGATTATTTCCATTTCTAATGCCGTGTGTTGCAATGACAGGAGAAGAATATTTAGTTCTCCCTAATTTGTTTCTTATTTTTACGGTAATGCTCATTTTCGAAATTTATTTAATAAGTTATATGGTTGAAACAATTAAGTGGAATAGTTTTCATCCGAGTATAATAGCCTTAAAGGCAATCACGTTTAATAGTGTGTTTTCCTTGCTTAAAGTATTATTTTATCCACATGCGCCTCTCTCTTTTTCTATCCCTTCGACTGATTATAAAATAAGCATCCGAAATTGCCGCGCAAATAGCTGGATCCGTTGTACAGAACATATCTGAAGCACCCCACAGTGTTGCACTAAATGGACAGAGTAGCGCACGTGCGCTCTGTTGAACGTTCGTCTTTCAACTTCGCGCATGCAATTTTATTCCCGTGACGCACAGAAAAGACGCATCGTGTGGACGCGCCTTCAAAGATGTATGTCAAATATCTTTGTTAAGGCTTTATAACATTGCCAACGTTTCACCAATGCCTAATTGACCTTATCAGGGCTCAAACCAGATATTTATTTTGTGGATTACGTATATCACTTCAAATTGGTTAAAACTACAGTGATTTCAAAAAACAAATATTTCGACAACACTGTCATTACATGTATTTAAGAAATAAGGCAGACTATTTGGAAAAGGGGATAGCAGATTGTTTGAAGTTTAATATTTAAAAGGAATATGAATATAGCTATTTCTTGTCAACAATATTATGAGGTCAACAACCATATGTAATGAGGACCTACAAAAATCAGTCAGCATTTGAGGACAGGAGTCAAATAGTAATGGAACAAATCATTCAATATCGAAGTCGGCGGCGCTAGCCGAATTTTACTACGCTCCGTGAAGTCACGAAGGTTAAGCGCATTCGAGACTCGCGGGTACGTGGTTAGTGACCGGCCAGGAACCCCGGGATCTAACGCCGTCGAGCCCCTGGCCGAAGGGATAAAAAGCACTGACTGACTGCGACGTGACGAGACTTGAGAAATATTTTTTTTTTTTTTTAATTTGTTGCGTCCATTTTTGACGCAACGCGTCTCGAAGACCCTTACGGGTCGTTGAGCGCTTTGCGCTGTGGAGTAATCCTCCGTTACTTTGCGCGCTTTTTGGAGTAATTCTCCATTATCACTGTCAGGTCGCGTCACGTCGCAGTCAGTTGTCAAGAGGACCGCCAGGTAGCATCTCCGCGTACGCGCCTCCTACTACGCGCTCCTGCGTCACTACCCAGCGGCCAGAATTGGGAAGGAGTAAGGATAGGGGTAGGGTTTAGGACACTTCACAGGGGTTGGACTAGCCCTTGTGAAGCAGCCAAACTCGTTTTGTTGGAACAAATTTCACATGAGATTCGACGGGAATCGAACCCGGATCTCAGTGGTGAAAGGCTTGCGACTTTGCAATGAGCCACGAGTTCAGCTCGTGGATCTATAAGATCTACAAAAATATTAAAAGTAAAAGCACATTAATGGAGGATTACTCCAGCGCAAAGCGCTCAACGCCTTAAGGCCCATTCACAATGCAATCACAAACATAAGCATAATACATAGACATAGACATTAACACAAGCGAAGAGTTGGCGTATTCACAATGTCGAACATAAACACAGGCAAAATAAGAGTTTCTATTGGCTATGAGACGCAGCACACGAATCGACACGATCGACTTCGATACTCGATTTTGAGTTAACGAACTGTGATTGGCTCATTCCTTATGTCTGACATAAGCATAGCACAGAAGCTTGAAGCTTGCAAGCTCTTAAGTTAACGTCTTACGTGTTATGCTTATGCGAACGCATTGTGAATGAGTCCACTTGTAGACGTAGTCCTAACTTTTATGTTAACGCCATGCTTATGCTTATGTTTGCATTGTGAATGGGCCTTAAGTGGCTTGGAGACGTTGCGTCAAGGTGTAGACGCAACAAATAAAAAAAAAAGTTTTCAATCTCGAAGTGAGCTTCCGGCCTGTTCGTGTATTTCATTTAAATTTATCAGTTAGCCGAGCGGGCGGCGGCGGGTTGGCGCGCTCGCTGGCTACCCTTACCCGTGACGTCACGCGGCCAGCAGGTCGACCGACCGGCCGGCCGGCCCGCTGGCTGCGCCCGGCAGTTCACAATTAATTACTCAGGAGTTTGAAGAGCAATTTATTTGATTTTTGCGTAATTAATTAGCAATTAAATCGCTCTACAAGATTGCATATTTGGTTTCGTGGTAACTAATTGTGGTAGATCCAGCGTAATCTTCCGCTAGCTCATCATTTATTACACAAAACGTTGAAGAGCAAAAAAATAATTTTGGCGTAATTAATTAGCAATTATATCGCTCTACAACATGGCGTATGTGGTTTAGTGGTAACCGTTTTTGGTAGTGCCAGCGGAAACCGGAAGTGCTAGTTTTTAATCAATTACTCGGAAGTTTGAAGAGCAATTAAATTAATTTTTGCGTAATTGATTAGCAATTAAATGGTTCTAAATTGTGGCGTATTTGGTTTTGTAGTAACCGATTTTGGTAGTGCCAGCGTAAGAGAGATTTGATCTGCAGCGCTGCTGGATGCGGTCGCGATTATTCGACATCTTGCGGCAGGACCGAGAATGGCTCAAAAAGTCGTGCCGAATTCCATCGTGGAGATACTACCCTCAGCCGCCACGTTGGAAAAATCCAAGTAAAGATGTGCCACGAGCGCCACTGTTCCACTCCCAAATTGAAGAGGTGCGTTGCCTCCCTAATGGGTGGCAAAAGCGATCAGGTGTTTTTTACAGTGCAGTATAGCGCGAGTTTGGTTTATTAAATGGGTTAAGGATAATTATACAGTGTGAGATTGATTTTATCTAATTTTTTGCGAGTTCTATAGCATGTTGACAAATGAATGCATGAACGAGTTTGTATGAATAAATGACGTGGTTAAATTTAACTTGCAGTTAGTAACTACCTTACAAGTATCCTGTGTGACTAATTGTCATAGCAATTTATTTACTTATTGCAACCGGGTATTCTCTCTCCCTTGACTGTTCTTATTTATAATTATCACGCCCACACGTTGGGCGCCCAATGCAACCGGGTACGCTCTCTCCCTTGACTGTTCTCGTAAATCATGCTCTAACACGGCGAGCACAATAACTTAAATATCCACGTCCTTTACTGTTTACTCGTCACGTGAACTATCTTTGCCCTGCCCTAGCTCTAACTTACAATTGGGTACCACAATACCTTCGCTTATCGGTTGCCCGTACCCCTGCTAGCTCGAATCACTATTTATATCCTACCTGGTCGTGGTCCGCGCGCTCATTCCATACGGACTTGAAGTAAGGGTCCGTCTCGTTCGTGCCTGGCTCAAATTTTATACAACTACTAAATAATAACACATGGATCCAAGGCAATTATAAGCCATGCTCATACATTTAATTTCGGATTTCCTTTTCTTATATCCTAAACATAAACACAGTCTGCCCCTCCGACTTACGAAACATGACAACACAAATACATAGACACACACGAGAAAAAAAATACAAACATGCACTCTGAAAATATAATACAAAAATCTCATACATACACTAGAATGCGCATTCTGTCGTGACCTTTTGATAATCCTATCCTTAACCTAGTATCAGGACTTGGTCTTCGACAGAGTTTTTCTTTCTTTGGACTTGCGCGTGAACAAACAAAAAAATACAGTAATTGCACAATTCGTGCCACTTCCCTTTTCTCAGCGATGTCACTTCCTGTCAGCGTCCGTCGTTGCTGGTTGTAATGTGCATTTTCCATGCACGCAGTTCCCGTTCAGCTGCCATCAGATCCCAGATGCACTCGTCCATTTAAAATTACCAAATGTCTTCATAATTATTGTTCCTTACAACTAATCGCGTCTTCCCTAAATGTTCTTTCGATTTCTCGCGACGTATTCAAATTTTGCGACGCTCCTGTTTCCTGCGCCTAACTTGCGTGAATAATGTCCATGCAGATTTTCCCGTGAATTTCTAAACAAATTGAATTGAATTTTAGTTCCACATCATCTAAACAACTGATTTTATATAACCGAATATAAATTAAGAACTTTTGCACAATACTTCCGCGAAATTTCTCCAAAAATTTAACATAGCATCAAACGCGTGCGATCATCATCCGGCTCGACCTGATTCTGTCTGTAACACATTTTACATTGTTGGTCCACAAAATCCAAGTGACTGTCTTTTATCAAACACATGCCCATCACCATAAAAAATGTTCGAAAACGTTTACATTTTCACTGTTTCCGGGCGTCTTGCGTCTTACTATCTGCTTCATAATTTTACTAACTTTTATTTTGTAATCGTCACGTTACCGAATTCCCTTTTCCTGTTTTCCTTTTTCCAAAAACCTTTATTTTTCGTCTTCTCAGCTCGTGATGACGTCATTTACATCTTCGGTCGCTCTTTCAATTCTTTCTTAATCCTCTATGCTATGAAACTGAATAATAATTTATTCTAAGCCTCACATAAATTCCCCCGCGCCGTGACTAATTTTGCCTTGATCTAAATATTTTTCTCTATAATTTCCGAAAGTTTGGCCAAAATCCGCCCAGGCATTCACTGGATATTCAATAAAACCTGTCTTGTTGTATACTTCCAGAAGTACAACAATGGGTGCCATAATCTCAATCTTCGCCGTGTTATACATGCAATTTACACAATTTATGCTATTTACGGAACCCGTGGCTCGAATAATGTGATTCTTGTTTTAAAATGTTCCTAAATTTGGGTTCTATTCACTGTTCATAATGCCTATTTCCGCCCCTTATGTTTTCTATTACTTTCCTAATAATTATTATTACGCGGCGCTGTTGTCTATTGTTTCTTTCATTCTTAGTTCCTCTTTGCTTACATTAAAGTTCCGTGTTCCATGCATTCTTGCGGGCTAGTCTCACAATTCATTACATTATAAATGGGTTGCGCAGTTCATTGGCATTGTTAGACCTTTATTTACAGCTTCGAATTGCTAATTCCTAAATTTCAGAAACCATTCCGGAATTTATATGAATATGGACATATTTGCATTTTCTAACTATAATCCTGAAGTTTCAAACAACTTAAGTTACAAAAATATGGTATTGGATGCTATATTAATCTTCTCTCTCTCTCTCTCTCTCTCTCTCTCTCTCTCTCTCTCTCTCTCTCTCCATACTTTCAGTCCTCTGCCACTAGATAGGCCGGGGCATGTTCTTATTTGAATTGTATTTGAATTTGAATTCCGCCATCTTAGCCCCGTGTTGGGCCAATAGCGTCGAAGGGCGCAAAGGCGCTGTGCGCGAAATCTACAGGCCGCACCCGGCAATTATTCACGTGCTTAGTGCGTAAACGTAATGGTGTCCTCCTGTGAACGTTTTTGCGTTTGTGTTTCTGAGTTTCTGAGACGGTGCTCTGTGCTGTAAACTGTAACTGTGCTCGTGCTGTAAACTCGAAATGCCCCAATTTAGGCGTTGGTGGGTACCCAATTGCCGAAACAACAAAAACATAAGGAGGACGGCAATTCTTCAGGTTTCCAACAGATCCTGAAAGGTAAGCGATATGAAATGCTTAGCATGGTTCCATTAAAATGGTACCATGTACTATAATGTACTATTTAGTGATATAGTAAATTAACTATGTCACTAATTAGTACATGACATTTATTTAAATAATGTAATTATATGTCAGGTTATTGTAAACACATTTATTATGAACATCCAATGTATTAAAGTCATGAAAGCACTGGTTGCTTTAATAATCATGTAATTGATAAGTTATAATAGCTATAATAACATTAAGGTGATTTTGATATAACTATAATAGCTCAATAATACATTACTAATTTTATTACAGGTGTATGAAATGGCTAAAGGCAATTGGGGACCCGACTTTGGCATCTTGCCCTTGGGAATTTCTCACAAGGTTAAGGTATTAATGCATGGAGCACTTCACGCCGGAAATGTTCACTGCAGCAGGCAGACTAGCACATAATGCAGAACCAGTAATTTTTGCTGATGTGCGTCCTGAGTTGCCGGAGGGAGCACTGAGGTCATTTATAGAAGGCTTACCACAAGAAAGGCGTACGTTTCTTTTTTTCCTGTTCTTTTCTTTTCATTTTTTGAGCAACTAGGTGTAATAAGAAAACTTTTTTCTTTTTTAATTTAATTAAACATCCTTATTTCTTTTGCAGGATCTGCTCTACCTGCTCTGCATGTAGTGGACAACATTCCTCCTGTGTTCCCCGAATGTTCTGGTGAGTGCAAATGCGTTGTTGAATGAAGATAAATGATTGTGTGTTGTTTTGTGATATATAATGATGCAATATTAAAGAAGTAATGGTCACTAGTTATATTTGGACAATTGTCTAAATTCGTGGTTTCAATATTTAGTCAATGGCAAAGTAAAATAATCTGTATGTCTGATTACTTACATTTATTTTGTAAAAAATTGTATTTTGCGTATTATTGTTGATATTGTGTAAGACTATTTACATAATTTAGAAATAAATATTGTTTATGAAATAACTTTTTATTTTGCACTCCTGGACAACAATTCCATTCAGTGACTTAGGATTCCAAATCCTAATATTTTAGTCTTCTAAATTGCCTAGCGTATTTATTTTACATAAAAATAATGTATTTGACGCCGTTTTGAAAACAACTTCATTTTAAATTTCCCGGTCAACATTACGCGCTACCTTCATTAGTAGAACGCCCTTCGACGCTATTGGATCAAACTGGGTCTAAGATGGCTGCTTCCCCCTCCATGAAAATTAGAAATTTGAATAAGAGCGTTGGGATTAACATTGAGTGCCGTCTCTATTAGTATACTCTCTGCATACTTTGCAGTGTTAATATACGGTTTTTCTAACAAGGCAACTGAGGGTATATGTCACGACGTTTTGCGTCTTTCTCGGTCCTGCCGCAAGAATTCACATGATCGCGACCAGATAAAGCTACTCCCAAGTATAGCAAGTCTGTGAGGTTTATTTTGAATTTCTCATATTTTATTATAGGATCGGGACTATGTTTTGTTTATTTTGATGTACACAGAACTGCCCGTGCGATTACAATTTTATCCAACTGTACAAATCATGCTCTTGTTCTTTGTTTTATTTGTAATAAAAACAACTTTTTGTAAATTAATCCTTCTTCTTCCATGTAACAAGAAATATAATGTAAAATAAAAAAAGAAGAATTTTCAAAAAATGCCCAAGTTTTAATAAATAAAACTATGTAAATGCAATGCAGAAATTGATTTTTAATAGGGTACTTGGAAGTAGAACTAGTAAATATGATGTGTGATGACACAACAGGAATGATTCTGAAATATTTAACATAAATTGATAGTTGTATGAGAAGCGCAAAGAGAAGAATGAAAAGTTTTGTTGCGATGTACACTATTTAATAAATCTTTAAAAGTGACGAAAACGAGATTAAATTAAAATAATAAAAGTATATTAAGAAGTGAATAGGGAAAACAAGACAATGAAAAATGAAACTGGAAAATGCGTGACGTGTTATCTGTAATAGTAGTATTTTGTAGCTATATATCTCGTTCACATATTTCCGTCTTCCTTCGAATACCATCAAAAAATAATTTGAGGTAATTACTCAAAATATCGATTCCGATTTGGAAACTGATTTCAAAAAGAAAATTGAACTAATTGTGTAGATATCACCAATATTCCATGTCCTAACATCTTATTTTACATACAATTTACTTCTAAGATCTTCCGTTATCATTCCTCTACCAGAAAGAATGAGCCGAGATTACGCACGAGCTCTTTTATCCTGCGACTCGATTTTTGATCTCAAAACGGCGTTTGTCTCCTTAATAGATTTCACCTGATGAATCTGTTTTCCCATGTAAAATCGCCGAAGCTAATTTTAAAACTGTTTTCATACTTTCGGACAAATTTGAAAAAGTGGTAAAATAGCACACAGGCGAGATGTCGCCAGAATCCAACGCCATATCATACACCGAAATAGGGTAAATATAATTCTATAGACAAATGTAGAAAACAGAAAATCTTCAGTAATGTCAAAAATCCTCTTTCGCGGCACTGCCCGACGATCTCATGGCTAGAGTCCAGATTCTAATGTAATTACATATGTTTCTATGTACTGTTCTGAAATTTGTGATCTCGGCGAACTGTTCAAATCCTAACAAATATCTAAATTTTTCGTCACATATTTTGTACAGTATTATGTATTTTAGACATTTTGCTGATTTTACAATATTTTACAAATCTACCAATTTTCTTGAAATTCTTTTCGAAAACATATTTGGTAATTTTGAAAAAGTTTTCTTTAAAATTTGTTGTGACTTTTTTTTAGCAATAACCATAGTTTGTCTCATACTAATTCAGAAATGCCTCACGTAAAGATATTGAAGAGTGCTTGAAAGATTCTCTGCTCGTCCTTGAGTTTTCTACGTGCGTACTATCGTTGTCATTGCTGACAGAGATAAATACATTCTCTTTCAAAAACAGAAGGCAGAGAAAGTATTTATTTTTAAATTCGATTTAATGAATATTTTGTTAATGGAATTTCAAATTATAAACATTTTATTTTCTTCCTCTTTTCAATCCTCTTGTCAATCTAAGAAGAGAAAGTTATGTAATCGTGCACCGGAAAACTCTGTAATCGTGTCGGGCCCTCGTAACGTAAAAGTGGATAAATTGCTCTATAATGTTGCTCTGTTGCTCTATAATAAATTACTTCTTCTAACTCGTGGTGTAGCGAAAATACATTTTTTATGGGTCCTTGATACCTAAAAATCGATTGACTTACGCCAAAACGTGTCTGTCCGTTTGTGGTCAACGCTAACGCCTAAACCGTTCTGCCGATTTTCTCCAAAATTGACATTCCCCAATCTACCTGAAAGAATTCGAGCCTATGGGAGTTTCAAACTGTTTTTTAAATTTTTGAAGGTACTTTACATTAAGCCTCAAAATCATTCTACAAAAGTTTCCGGTCTTACTCGTGGCAAAAGTATTAATACTACGCTCAAGCTGGGAACTGCGATTAGTACATTGCTGATCGCACATAGCTTATAGACAGGGTTGAGCAATATTTAAAAACTTGTATTTGAAATATGTATTTTTGTATTTAAAAAAACTGTATTTTTGAGTTTTTGAGAATGTATTTTGGAGATATATTTAAATACATAAATAGATATATTTAAAAAAGAAATACTTCAAATACTGTAAATACAAATGAAAGAGAAGATGACAAGGATAGTTTTTTGTTTTGTTTTTCCAGTGAACAGGGACCGAAAAGATATTGAATACCGGTAAAAATATCGGTATTTTTTCATACCTTTTTCCAATACCTTTATTCTTTTATACCGGGAAAATACCTCTATATGACAACTATACCGGTATGGACGTTCATAAAGGTTATACCGGTATTTTCAATAAAAAAAACAATAGTTTACCATCCATACTGTCATCGACGCGGGCGGCCGAGGCCCGGCAGTAGCTCAATCGGTAGATGACGCTAATTCCTTTTATATTTGTTTTTTTTTTTTTTTTTTTGCCTAGGGCTGGTGGAAGGAAGTTGACAGGGGACTGTTCCACAGAATTACACGACATTTAGATGATTGAATAACAATTTTCATTTAATTTTTTTTTGACTGGTGTCAGCGAAATTACATCTGGAAGGAATGAATTAAATACTAAAATCCTACCTAATGAGCTCGGGTTAAATTGAAAGGTAAAAACTACTGCTAAAAAAATAGAAAACTACTAATAAATTTACTTCTTAGAGCTAGTAACAAACATGCCAGGGCGCGGCAACGCTGGTAAAATCTTAAAAAAAAAAGAAAACGTCCTCGTTGCGCTCGAAGAGCAGGTAAAGGGAACTCATTAGCGTGAGTTTTTTTTTCTTGCCAACAAGGCGACTTATGCTGAGGAGCGATGCGTCGACTGCTGTGCCGGGGTCGGTGAACTCTGCCAGCTGGGCGGCGTGGTGGTGTGTCCTCAGGGAGCGCCGGGCATTAGCCACGGCGCGGCGGAGGCGACGGCGCTGGCGGCTGGCAGCAGGCGGCGGGCCCGGTGTCGTCTGCTCTTCCTCACGGCAATTTTGCGGTCCATCAATTGTCGACCGGAGTGTCGGATCACGGTGTGGCTCAGAGAGTTCTCCGAATTAGTTCATGATAAAAGGCGTGTATGCGCCTGTTAATCATTTAGCGGGTCTACTAGTGCAGTGTCCGAAAGCGGCTTGCTTTGACACTGAATTTACTTCCCGCGAGATTGTTAATAACAAAAGGAAGAACTTTAAAAGATCGAAACTTCTCCCAAATCTACACACAACCTCCCCTTACGTGCATTGCTCGCACGAACATTCTAGTCCAAGTCTCTCAACCGAAATCCCTTTGCTGAGGCGTGCCCACTCCCAAGCTCGCGAACTTATAAAGTTCTCAGGAGCGCTGCTTGCGCGCGTCCTCTCTCCACCGGCCCTGTCTATCAAGTCCTCGTTCTACCAAGTGCCCTATGCCACGTTCACCCTTCCTTCAGGTACCTGTCATTCTATTGGCCCAGAGATATTACGTTCTTTTAAATTTCCTGCCAATCAGAAGCATGGATTTCCCAAAATTTTCCATGGCCAGGCGCACTCCTCCTCTCTCTCTCTCGCATTTATCGTACACATGTGCGCTCTGAACCTTTCATTGCGTCATGTAATGCTCGCTCTAATAAATAGTTTTACATTTACGGCTTAGGGCTTCCCCTCGCTGGACGGGCGTGGTGTTTATGGTTGTATAAACCTTCTGGAAAGGACCGGAAAGTCACTCACAGAAAAGTGTCGCGATTCCAAACAAGACGGAACATGCGCGGGCCGGGGTCGTAAATCCCATGGGGGCACCGCGCCGGCGGCGACGGAAGAGTCGAGCGGTAAACACACCACCCCACTTCTCTATGACTACGTATTATTAATGTTAAGTAATAATCGTGCCGCCACAATATATGTATATATATATATATACATATACATATATATATATATATATATATACATATATATATATATATATATATATATATATATATATATATATATATATATATATATATATATATATATATAAGACGGAAAGAATCAGAATAAGGAGAAAGAAGGCGACCAGAAAATAAAGTTACAGGAGGGAAAGAAGGTTAAGGAGAAAATTTAGATTAGTGAAGAAATGAAGGAACTGGGAGAAGAAATTCAACACGGGAAGATAGAAGCTAGAAATCAGGTAGGAACGAAAGTGGTGAAGGAAGGAAGTGACGATGGAGCGATGGCTTGTAAACGCGCCATCTACCCACAGCTTTTCGAACTCTGACGCCCGAACTAGCGAATAATGTTTTTCCGGGAGGTCACGAAAAGAGGAGAATATTCACCTCTCCAAAAATTTCCCCAGGCGCGAGTACCATAAGTATCGCGGCGCGCCTCGGAGGAGCTCTCTATGATTGCAGCAGCGACGGCGACTAGACTGAGTTCTTAAGGCGATTGTAACTTGATAGCATAGGAGTTTATTTTAACTTGGTAGTTAAAAGTTAGCTTGAGAAGCGTATCAACGAAAGTGATGTAATTGAGAAGTGGAGTGCACGAACATTCTTCGCATTAACATTCACAATATTTGAGAGAGCAAGTGAAGTGATTGTTTGACTTCGAAATAATTTCAAATTTGTAAAATTCGCGCAGAAGGACATTAACTAAATCCAGCATCTCATATTGCACGCTGAGACCACACACGCCCAAAGTGTGGTAGGTAGGCCGAGCATTTAAAGCATAACTTCAGCAACATTAATTATTCGAGGCTGGAAGCGCGAACAAACTTGTACGAGGCGCGGCAGAAGAAGAAGGACGACCCCAGGAAGAGCGAAGCGTAGGTGAGAAAGATTTGGACTGGAACGAGAATCGTACGAGTCCGGAGAACGGGAGAAGGGTGTGGAAATTGGAGGCGTGGCGGAGTCCAGAACTCGAGGGAAGGAAACTGGTAACATCGTGGGACAGCGAGCAAGACGGGTTGCAACGCGAGGCTGCGAGCGGCAGAAAAATCCACAAGGTCACCTACAGGCGAGCGATGCGGAGCTGTTGAGGTAAAAGAACTGGCAACTTTTATGCGGCGATCAGTTGGGGAAAGAGAATAGCAGTAAATACACGACAATTCGTGTTAAAAGTGGGTGAAAAGGTCAGAATAGGTGGGAGAAGTATTCCGAACGATGTGAGTGGCAGTTTCAAGTTCATTTACTGCGTGTTATTGAATTCATTCAAAGAGGCCATACCTTGTACAATTTTACTTAAATAATTCATGATTTTCATGTTGTACAGTGATGTTATCTGGAAAAGTCATAGTTTATTGTATTGTGTTAAAAGTAATTGCTTTCAGTGATATGTAAAGGGGTCAAATTTAAGTAACGTGTGTGTTACGTTCTATTTTTTTCTCTCTTTAAAGTTCACAATGTTATAGTGAGTGCGAAGCCCAAGGCTAGCACCTGTGAACGGGTTACCTTAGAACAAGTGTAAAACTCATTTTAAAAGCTGTGCACGGAAAAACTAGAGAGTAGAAAGAGTAAAATAATGTGGTAGATAAAAATTCAGAAAGAGTAATGAGCAAATTGTGAATTGTAATTGGTGAAAGTGTGTTCAGGCAGTCGAGGTGACGCCAATTTTTTGTTTTGCCTTGTTTTCTTTTTTTTTTTTTTCAGTGACCAACTTTTTAAAGAGCATAATCCTATTATATAATTGTGCCACTGTAATTTTTCATTGAATAGATGCTCATTTTATTCGTATTTTATCTGATTCATTGTGTCAAGGGTTCAAAACTTTCTCATACCCAAAAGATCCTGCTTCCTGAGAAGTTTAAGCTCGCTTCACGAGCATTCATACTATCGCGCTCTCCCCACGTGCTGGAAGGTAGTAGGTGGGCGTGTTAGAATATATGTGTATATATATATATATATATATATATATATATATATATATATATATATATATATATATATATATATATATACATACAACATCCTTGTTTTAACCCCATACAAGACTGATAATCCTGCGTAAGTTTTCATATGGTAACTGTTTTCTTCGTGGAATGTTCTTATGGTATTCATGTACCGCCCATGGATGTTGTTTTCGTTGATTGCTTCTCCATAACTTTTCCACTGGTACATTAACGTATGTTTTTCTGATGTGTGCAAAAAGTAGATGAAATGGGCATCTGTAGGCTATGGCCTTTTCCATCAGCTGTTTCAAGGAAAAGAGATTATCTATACAGGGTCGACCAGATGTAAATTAATTCTGTTCTTCTAGTTCCATCATATCCCTTTTAATCCGACCTCTCAGAACTCGTCCATACCCGTCCATTGATAGGATGACACTCAAACCTCTGCAATTGGAGTAATCAGAACTGTAAGTTACTATTTTAAAGTTGTTGAATAAAAAGTAAGTTGTAGATATGCATGCTGCCCGGGTGCTGTTGAGCATTTGACTGCGAAACCCACGAGTATGAAAAGGTAAGTTATGTTAGAAAGTTTGGAAAAAATCCCTGATTTAGAGAAATTAGAATCATTAAAATTCGAAATTAATTACGTGAATAATATTAATATTTTTTGGTTTCCTTAAAAACCCCAAGCTCAATTAATTATTATCTAAAATTGAAGGTGTGTATGTGCATATTTTTTCCATAAACCTTTCGAACTGTTGGAGGATTGCTTTCAAATATTACAGGCATTCTCCTGAGCAGTTGAGAAAAAAGTAGGGTGTGGTTGCGATTCAGAATGTTACACCAAAATGTGTATTTTTGTTCAAAAGTGGCCGAGAGAAAAATACGTTACTCTAAAGTGTATATTTTGCTTCAAAGTTCCAGCCCCTTCGCATCTCGCTGGAAGTCCCAGGCGCGGAGATGCGCGACGCCAGGGGGGGGGGCGGCAGAGCGCAAAGAACGAAAGGAGTGGGGGAGCGAAGTGACGGGCGAACGAGGTGCAATTTCACAAACTGAAGCTCTCAACTGGATAACACAGCCTCCTCTCTTATATTATGAGTGGGGGAGAAATTTACATTAGTTTCGGAGATTCATTGATTGATTCATTGACTTCACTGACCATTCCTCCCATAATGTCCTCTGACATCATCATAACTTGTCATAATTTCACCGCTGTAATGTTAATTTTTTCATAAATACTGATTAACTCTGTTTTATACCGACGAAGGAGGAAAACAACACATAAATATTGGGTATTCTTTTTGCTGCAGGTAGAGTGTTTCCTTGCCTATTTGGCTTTATCTCACATCTCAAGACTTACTTTTTCTCGAAGATCCTTCAATCATAAACATACTTTTATCTGTCCTTCAAAGATTGAATGTAACTGGTTCAAAAGATATACATAGTTAAACTAGAGAGGTTGGAAATGTAAGATCATATACCGCTGACACAAGTCAGAAATTTAAAAAAGCATGTCGGAAACTTTGAATAAGATTAGAAACAGTGCAGCAGACTATTTCACCACAGTTTCCGACACACAAATAGAAACGAAAAAATACTGAACAAAATTACTTTACTTTTTCTTGGGAGTAAGAGGTGCTCTCAAAAACAAGTTGTACTCGGAATTAATGTAATAAATTTATAAACAGAAAATAATTTAATTTATTTTTATAGATAACCATACATTCTCCTTATGACGTACCAGACGCTTCAAACAAGTTTCAATCTGTTGTAATGGGAACTATGAAGAAAATTGATTATATGAACCATGAAATACGCTCTGAACCTGCAGTGCATCTTTTATCAACTTCTCAGAGGCATTGCTTCCTGAGAACAGAGCCTCTGAATGGTTTGCCGGTCAGCAGTTACAACATCTGTCTTATGTTTTGCCGTCGTCGTTTAGCAGTGCAACTATGCGGTTGCGCGCCATTTTTTTATAACTCTTTAGGTGATGCGATATGCTCAAATCGACACTAGTACATTAACATAAATATTGAGATCTGAAGTTTAATTTTCGAATCTTACCCTTTTGTGCAGGAGGAAATGAAGTTTGTAATGCAAAAGGTCTAGCCTGTCTGTCGCGCCATGTAAATCAACTCATAAATCTATTTACTGATGACAGGAAATTAGTGTGCGAGTGCACTCAGCCGTGCGATGTCGTCACGTACACTCTAGAAGATTCAGAAGAGAGCCGCGGAGAAGCATCTGATCCGTAAAAACTAATTATTCTGAATAAGCTTATGGTAAACCTGTAAGTATATAACATCACACATAAACGTTACTATTTTTTACTTTCAGAACACTGTTAAGAACTGTTTTTATCACTTACGGATTATCCACATTCAGTCGAACCCGATTCACAAAGAATATTTTATTTGGCATTGAAGATCTTTTAGGTAAGTCCTTAAAGTAACTCTATTACATATTCAATCTTTTTGCAAATGCAACTTGGAAATTTAAAATATTTGCTTTCATTTTCAGTTTCTTATGGAGGGACAGCCGGATTCTTTTTGGGATGTAGCCTTCTTAGTGTTGTGGAAGTCGTCTACTTTTTTACCTTGCGAGTTATTTGCACCATGTGGAATCCATCATCGCATCGTAAAAAATACAATCTTCAAAGGCGTCATCGGCAGCACCATTTGTGGATTGAAGCACGCTTGGATGTGAATAGAACATGTAAAAGAAAGAGTTTTTTCAAGTAAAGGCAACCTTTGATGCCCCCGAAAAGAAAAAAAGAAAAAAAAGAATGAGGGTGAAGAGGGGGACAGTCGATTACGTATAAAAATATTTTACGGATACGAAATACTTAAGGGAGGGTTTTTTTTGTCCTTTCAGGGTTACCAAAAAACTGGATTATGGGAGGTGGACTTGCACCTGGGCGTCCCAAGAAGTCCCACAAAGTCCGGGCCAGGGTTAGTTATACCTCTGCGCCCTCTCCTGCTAATAAGTTATAAAAGGTTCACGGAATAGAAATTCAATTTGGCCCAACATGGGCATGTTCTAATATGTCGGACAACTATGTTCGTAATATTTTTTATTTTCGGAAAAAATGAATTACCTTATAGTTTCAATTAAGAAATCTAGCATGATTTAATTTCTTTAAAACTTATTAAGAATAAAAGCTCTAAGGTGTTAAAATTGCCCCTCAAATCAGAACCGGGCATTGTTGAGTGAAAACTGTATTTCAATATCGTGAACCGTTTAGAAGTTATTGGCGGATTTTCATAGTTGGAGATAACAAATATTAATACTTCAGAATGCATCTGTCTCTTAGAGAGGACATTTTTGTAATTAATTAATTAGAATGGATTGGTATAGAAACCCATTATGTCCACTCATTTTTTAGAAGAAAAAAAACTCAACTACACTTCTTGCTAAGTTAGAAAGGGAAATTCATTTAAGATTGTTACGAAATATTCCCTGGTGGATAGAGAGTTCATATTCTATTCAGACAGTGGGTGTACCCAACGGAAGGGATATCATGTTTCAGCCATCACCCTAGAAGCCATTGATACGTATTAAAAATACAGCTTTTATAAATTTTCTGTACTAACGAAAGTCGTTCAATACATCAACTGTTAACGTTAAAAATAATAGTTGTAAGTCAACAAATAAAAACTTTACTTTTATTCAGCATAAATGAAAATTATTATCAATAAGAAAACTTTAATTCGGCTGGACACTATACCTCTACATCCCCACCCCCGAGAAAAATTCTGGGCGCGCCTCTGCATTTATGAATAAATATTTTCGAGAGAAGTTCAGGAATAAGAATGAAATTTATACAGAATTACTTACACAATTTGCCAGAGCAAAATTATGAAAAGTAACATTGTAAACATTTTTATATAGTTCGCTAATAATAACTAAAACGCCTGGGTCTGATAAGTGTGAACACGCATTAGATAATAATTGAATAACGCCGTAATGTCCGTGAGATTGGCATTTATATTCAGTGCTCATGCTTCCTCTAAGTTTACGTTTTGAATACTGTTCAATACTGTTAGTCACAAGAACTATACGAAGATGACTAATGCTTCTGGTAAACTGAAATTACTCTATCGAATAATTCTCAATGAAGGTATTATTTAGGCCCTCAAAAACATGGAGAGAAAATCAAGAGGGTGATTTTAAAGTGGTCAGGTCTTTTGTAATAATTTGTGTCAATTTTGCACTGAAATTAAAGGGGTTTAAATCTTTTGAAAATAAGATATTTGTACATTTTTGGAGTCATTAAAAATGCATGACTTTTATTCAGAATATGCAATATGAGGCATTTTACTCATACGAGCTTGAATAAGTTAGCATTTCTGACTTGTGTCTTGAACGTGGGATCACCGAGCCAAAAAGTGTGGGACCACTAATGCATTAAGGAGGCAATTATTATCATCTCGGTAATGAACTTGTGCGGGAAACCGGCAGTAATCGCGTGTACGCCTGAGACGACGACACCACAGTGGGCCCGACGGTAGCGCGCTGACGTCCGTTGTTCCGCCTGGCTGGAGAACGGGAAACGGGGTCCGCCCGTCACCGCCACTGTGCTGAACGCCACCGCCGGCATCCCGCCGTGAAGACGAAGTCATCACATTGGTATCATAAGTTAAGTTATAAATGACCTGTAATCGGGTGACGCTCAGCTTATTTTCCCGGCGACGTGCGGAAGGATTCTAATAAACGAAGCTGGGAGCGTGAAGGCCGATAGTCTGACATGTTATTACAGCGGCTTATTATATTTGTTTGGTTGTTAAAAATTCTAATTACAATAAGAAGCCGCAGGAAAATTACTAAATTTTGTAAGTTTTTTTGTAAGTTTAGTTTTGTAAGTTTTTGTATTTTGTAAGTTTAAATTTTGTGTAATTTGCTCTACAGTTTATTGTATGACAATGATATATAAATAAACTTTCTTGTCACTAAAACAGAGATGCATCGTTCATTGTTGAATATTAAACACGAAGAAAAGAAAGAATATGTAAGAGAGGGCGGGGTCATCAGTGGGCTCAGCCTTGTAGTTAGTATTCGTTGAAATGAGCCTTGTGAATAGTGTTAAAAACATAGCAACAGGTAACAACGTAGTAACAGGGTCGCCAAGGGGAGGGATTGCCAAGAGCCAATCGACGGAAAAGATTAGTGGACGGTTCCAGAAGCCTGATAATCAAACCTATCAGAGGCAAAGCATGACGCACGTGATTTCAGACATTTTCGTGAGCACAGAAATTTCCAAATGGGGTGGGGAGAAGAAAGTGAAGGAGGAACAGAGGATTCAGGAGAAAAACACTGGAGCTAGGAACATGAGAGAAAACACTCGAGCTAGGTACGTGAGAGAGGAGTCGAGCTAGTGACTTGGTGAGGACTTTATAAGACTAAACTAAGGCAACTTATGGGGGCGTCAACCATCTACTAACGTGTGACTGACCAGTACCAGCCAGCCTCTGCGATTCGACTATCCATCATTCACTCAATCGCAATTCATTCAAAGTGGTGGATCAGTCGGACCGGCACCCTGAAAGCAATTAAAATGGTGAGCGGACGCAGACGAGATGGCGTGTGTCGGTTTCGTCTCGCCTAACGGCTTCGTAGATCATCGCTTCGCACTTGGTCGCGGACGGCTGCTGACTTCCCGGTCATGCGACGGAAGCACAAGATCCATTCTGGAGGACAATTCAACCATGTTTTGTCGGAACCCCACCGCGGGAATTGAACGGTAAAGGCCCGCGGACGTGCAAACCCACCAAAGTGAGGTAATACGATCATCGTCATCATTATTTCTCTGTATTTGCCCATCTCCATTTAAGTTAAACAACAGTTCTGGACTGGAGATTGTTAAGAAAATAGTAATTTCAAATTATATTATCAGGAGAATTAAGAGAATAGTAATTACAATTAACGTGTTCCCGCCACTTAAGACGGACTACACCTTATAAAATTCCATCTTTGTAAATTATTAAAATAGCTAGTAGATGCAATGCATCCCTTCGATCCAGAACATCCAAACCCTGGGGGTTCTCAAAGCCGGAGAAGGATGCACGCTTGGCGCCCACTAAACAAATTTAGCGTGTGTGCTCTGTCATGCACCAATTACCGGTGCACTCCGTGTGTGACGGTAAACCCCCTTCTGAAGTGGCTAATCAACGGGTCATTACAATATGGATTAGGGTAGGGATACCATAATTTAATAGAACAATCTAAAAATACATTTCTCCCCATAGTACATCACATACGGTTTTTGACGGTTTTCACGTAAAAAATAATATATAAACAAATAAGACAAAGCCACGTAATGGTTCCATGTGCGTCCAACAAAGGGAAAAATTCAAAAGAATTTGACACTGATAGTTCGTCAAATAAAGCGCCAATTCAAAAAAAATTAAACAATTGTTCATGACATGATTTAAAGAACTTAGTTTTTAGAACAGACTTCATGTAACAAAAACATCTCTATCATCAATATTGTATTTTTGCAATGTTAATTTTTTCTTTCACAAAAATACTCATTCAAAAATTAGGCCTACACCATTCTCTTTACGCTATCTAGGGTCCAAATTTAATCAAAGAAATTTGTGCCTTTTCTTTAAACAATGGTTTAAAGAAAATAAAAATTGCCTGTGTTTGACAAAACTTCGCAGAAAATATTCATGTTTTCGAAAAATTGAACATGACATCATTTTTAGATTTGTTTTTCATAACACATTTCATTAAGAAAAAAGTTTATTTTCGTAATTGTAGTTGTAGGAAGACACGAAATTCTTTTAGAATTTTTGCAACTTTCGAAAAATCAGAGTTTTCAAAGAACACGAGACCTGTGCCATTCACTCAAAAGTCCTTCAAAATATCTAATAACAAAATTTAATGAAAAATGATGAAGTCATTATTTTGATAATTTGTAAAATGTCCCATGGGCTCCATGTAAAGTACCCCCAAAATTAGAATATCGGTTTCAAACTCAAGGGGCCGCTACATCAGCCAGAGCGACAGGTGAATGTCAATTTTGAAGAAAATCGTCCAAACTGTTTAGCCGCTACGGACACAGACGGACGGACAGACAGGCGTTTTGCCGTCAATCGATTTTTCGGTATGAAGGACCCTCAAAACATGAATTTAACTATTATCTATACCTACACTATGTGTTTGAGGATTTTTTTCTAAATTTAGGAACTGAATTTTTCCCCTTTTCATTACCAGGGCCAGTCTGTGTGAAGGATTCACACAACGTGGATTTTGACTACTCAACGTATTATGGAATTTAATTTACATTGCATAGAAGCAAGAAAATCCACATTTTGGTATGGGGAATCCACGAGCTTTTTCTATCGTTTAGCACTTTTCGCTGCAGCATTGCAACACTTGTACTATTTATACGAGAAAGAAAAAAATACAATTTCAATTATTCAAGCACTCTAGGCGTGGATAATGGAATGTCTACTTTCATACTGAAAAACTATTATCTGCATTATGTGGACTTTTTATTTGATAAGTGTATAATTACGAATCTACACGAATTTTATTTGGCATTGTTATTAAAATGGTAACAAATAAAATTTACAGCAAAAATATAAAATATTATTTTTAAAGAAAACACAACTGAAATTGCTTTTAGAAATTCAGCACTTTAAATAATTCAATTTCACAATGTGTATTTCATAAGTAGCTAGTGGTGCTACAACAGCACGTAGTTTCTCACAATATTCTAATGTTTTGACTTAATTTCTGCCTTTCTTACACTTCAAATATCACTTTATCCCGTAAATAAAGGAAGTGTGAAAAATAAATTTTAAAATTTAAATGAAAATGTATCTCTGGCATTTCATTCAGTATCTCACAGCATATCATCAGATACAGTGTACTCACAAACATATCCGATGCGAAAAAGTAAAATAATGAAAAGTTAATAAATAATACGATCCACCGGCGGCGGCGGCGGCGGCGGCTGTTTTCGCTAATGCACGTTGATACCAGCGTTGCTTTAAAGCAAATGGGGATATACATTTATTTGGAATATACATTTTACAACGTAGTATCAGTGATAGCTTTTGCAAGCAAATACAAATAGTTTGAAAAATATTTAATAGGAATTATTAAATACTATAGTATTGTAATATTCTACAAACCTGCTCCTTTTGACACGAATTACACGTTATTCATTGTCTGAACATGTAATGCTAAATGCCCCGTATGTTTTCACGCCAAAAAACTTCCCAAATTTTCATTACTAATCGAAGAAGAAACGTTTCGTTTCCATCTTTTGACGTTAAATAAAAAAAATGAACAAATAAATGAAACAAAGCCTCATAATGGTTCTATGTTAATGTTCAACAAAGAGAAGAATTCAAAAGAATTTCACATTTTATTATCTTATATTTCGCCTTCAACAACGAATTTCTCAAATATACATTGCTCCATTGTTCCCCATGGCAACATACGGTGGTAATATAAAATTAAAGTTAAAATGTTCGTACATATTTATGGTACTCTATATTTTCAATTTTTCTTTCATGTAAAGTATAGAACAATGATAACATAATCCAAATCCACCCAATTCAAACGATGCGCCAGTGATGCATACCTCAGTTTATTTCCACAGACAACAGCACATCTCAAATTAATTCAAGAAGCGCAGGAAATAAGGAGCGGGAAAACAAATTGCAAAATAGAGTGAAATCAAACGAATAATGGAATTTGCAATACTAAATTATAATTAAAATAACATTAATCATTTTGCATATCTATTTGATCCATTTGATACGTCCGTCCGTCGTATGTGAACAAACCTAATGCCTAAATCACATGAAAGATGCCCCTGTCCATCTGGCTCTAGTTGAAGCTTTGAAATTTTGAAAAACATTCTTTAAAGTTTGGGGGTACTTTACCCCCTGGACATTATCAAAATTTTCTTAAAAACGGCGCAAAATTTTTTCTTTAAATTTCTTGTAAGAATTGAGTAAAATACACTTATAAAGGTGGCTTACGTCCGATTTTCACGGTAAACTGAATTTTCGAAAACTGCAAAATTTAGAATTTTTTCGGCGTCTTCCTACAACTATAAAATTGAAGACACATCCTTCCAATAAAATTTGTTGCCCATAAATAGTTCTTTCATTAAGGCCATTCACTTTCTTGAAAATATTAGTAGTTTTTGTACAATAGAGCAATTTTGTACAATATTTGCAATTTTAAAAAATTACAAAAAAAGATTTTCTCGAAAGCGGCTCCAATTCTTTCTTTACATTTTTGTGAGGGTTAGTGCCCAACCAACCCTATCCGATGACATAAAAGCCAAATTGCTCTATACTGTTTTTTCAAAAATACAATTACAAAAATATATATTTTTTATTTGTCTCTCACGTCAGTAATATTTACATTAAAGACGATTTCTTCACACTATTAGATTTATCAATACATGTGCTTTAAATATTGTAAAATAAAGTTTCTCAAAAACACAACAGTATTCTGTGAAAATGAGCTCAAAATTTCGCATTTCCAGAAACGCTCAAACGCCATGTTCTCAAAATTGGCTGCAATTTTTTTCTTCAAATTTTCCCAATGGCTAGTGTGTATTGTACTGTTTTATGACGTTAAGTTTATTTGGGTGTATCATTTTGTTTTTCAAAAATTACACAAATGTAATTTTTTTAAATATCTCTCACGTCATTAATATGCACATTTCCATCAATTTGTATACATTATGGGAGTTAGTGGAAGTACTTCAAATTATTTTATTAATTCAAATGAAGTTTTTCGGAAACCCAATAGATTTCTGTGAAAAAGAGCTTCAAATTTTGCATTTACAGTAATGCTGAATCACTGTTTCAAATTTTTCAATGGAAATTGCTTTTTAGGATCACGTTATAGTCTTCTTTAATATTCTTAAAATATAATTTAGGTTCTACTATTTGGTAACCGAAAAGTTGCGAACATTTCACAAAAAAATTATCTGGGCCGCAATAGATGGAAGCAAGCAAGATGGAGGGACAAGACTGTACAGTACCAGTCCAGACCAAGGAAATTAGATAACTTTACTACATGAAAGTATGTGCCATTCTGTAGCACCTCTAGTTTTGAAATATCTCTCACACCGTTAATATGCACATTTCCTGCAATTTGTATACATTATTACATATGTGAGTGAATGTGCTGCAAATGACTTTAAATGAAGTTTTTTGAAAACTCAATAATTCCTGTGAAAAGAACTTCAAATTTTGCATTTACAGTAAACACGCTTAAACGCCATTTTCTTAAAAACTGCTCCATATTTTTCAATGAAAATTTCCACTTAGACGAGGTGTTACTCTTCTTTAATATCCTTAAACTAATATTTCGGTTTTACTATTAGGACCCCGAAAAGTTGAGAAGTGTTTTAAAAGAAATGTACTTGAGGCGGCGATAGACAGCTGGCAAGAGGATGGGACAAGACTGTAAAGGCAGTCCACACCAAGGAAATTAGAAAACTTTACTACGAGAAAGTCTGTGCCATTCTGGAGCGCTAGTTTTGAACTTGCCGTATCTAAACATTATACACCACGCAGGCCCAACATGTATCAGTTAAATTAATTCTGAAACAAATTATCTTTCTAATAAGTATTATCTCACATGTTAAATTCATCCAAACTTCTCTGCACTGAACGCACGTTAAAGTAAACATAAACACTGGAGAAGTCGTAGGTTTCCGCGATTGTCTGGGTGACGATGCGTCGAAGGCTTGTGTTCCCAATGCCCACCATGATGGCATCACAGCCTTCGACGCTGCGTCACACGGACAGCCAAGATCATTTACAAAACACTGGACTACATCACTCAGACACAAAGCGAGTACTGTAAAAAATTGTCAGTTGTATGCATAGCAAACTAAATCCATCTAGATTGCTCTTATTGGACGCACGATCAAATGAACTCAAAATACTCGTAGATCATATGACAGGGAAAGGAGTGTCCTCCTCTCTGTTTACATCAGCGGGAGACGACACCAGCATCAGGCAAAGGGTCCGGCAATTGGATAGTGTACCGTGTGCAAATTTGCTGTCCTCACCATGTTCACCTTCTGAGTTCACAACATTTATCTTCCTACAACGTCAGAAGCTGATATCAGCGTTCGTAAATTGCGATAATCCTGTCAACAAAACACGAAAGAGCGTGGGGAAGGGGGAGGTGATAGCGATCTAAAGAGAGGCAGAGGACCTTGCGCGCGGGGCCGTGTGCAAGCGCCATTCCGCCGTGCGCTACGTCGTGTGCTACCTCAACGGCAGTATTTAATCGGAGAAGATCCACTCAAGTAGCATACCCGGGTTCGACTCGATAGTGTGGCGAATAATCTCACACGAACACACGTTCTTCTTTAGAACAATGCCTTCTCCGTGCTGTCCCAATGGTTGCAGTAAGTACACGTATATAGATTACTGACTTTAGTGTTTCGGGGTTTCATGATTTCGGGGTTATAATTTTCTTAATTTTCTCGCAAAGCTTTTTTTTCATGAAAATACGTCATCTCTGATGGTAGACAATGTTATCCACTTAATATTTATTGTATTAATGATATTACTATACAAGATTTCTCATAGCGTCGCACCAGGAACAGTGTCCAACAAGACGTTAATATTTTTCGCACCTTGTGGTCGGTCAATGTATCTGCAACTTTGCTTTAAATATAAAATATTACTTGCATTAAATTTAAAAAGCACCAGTGTTAACATAACATAGGAATTTTCGTCAAACTCTAGCATCTGAGACTTATCGTTAAATTAATCTAAATTTAATTAACATTAGTTTTCTTTAAATGTAATGTAAAATTAAGTAAATTGAATAGTAATTGATTGTGATTATTTCGGCTGGAAGGGAACTATCTAGAATCATACTTGTTACCCATGGATAAAGGGGAAAATCAAAAAATTACTGAATAACTGAAAGTATGAAGGGCAAAATAGCACATTTTCAGCCTTCTTAACCTTGCTTTGGATTTTTGGAATTTTCTTCACTTGTGATATCATATCGGTTTATCGTTTTCCTCAAATATATATTTTGTGAACTTCCTATTAGTATACGACATGCGAAATGTCCTGAATTCAAAATAGTTTGCACCATGTGATGTGAGCAATTACTACTAACATGTGATTTAAAACTAGTACCATGTTCCAATGTTCTCTCACGAACCTAGCACGAACACATGAGCGCACTAATTATCTTCTGAATTCTTCTCCTGATTAACGAGTCTGTACAGTATTGTGCCTATTTAATTGTTCATTTGATGAATTTGGAGTGAATTCTGAATGCAACTGGCAGACCCACAAGAAGACGATGGCATTCGCTGTGCCTTATTTCCCAGGAGGGAGTAATGGCGACTTGACTGGAATCTTTGGGACGCACATTTGCACATTTGACAGGGATGCGGAATTGTTGAGCTTTCGTATTGGAGAGTTGATCAAATGTAAATGATGCGAAATGTACATTGCGATAATCTTTCATAGCTTAAAAATTGATTTTTAATTTTATTTGAATGCAAAACATTCAAATAAATAGTTTTCTTATTTAAAATTAGCTGTTCCCTAAAAAACGGTACATTTTCACCATTTAAGTGATCTCAAAGCTAGATGCACTGGCTGGAGCTTGTGTGAAGGAGAGAGTAAGGGGAGGACTGACAGTGTGCGTTGTCGCAGGCTGCCAGGGTGGCTCCTGCCGGTGTGACTCGTCCTGCGGGTGCACCAAGTGCTCCTGCTGCGGCGGCGGCTCCAAGTGAAAAGGACACCTGCAATCAACCACGCGCCATGGCTGGCGACCAATTCGTAAGGAAATTTGAGGCAAGTCAAACATAAATTATTCGAAACCAAATCTGTGCCCGGATCCTAAATGTTCACATAGCCAAATCTGTGTCCGAATCTTACATATTCTCGCATTCAAATCCTAGCCCGATTTCTAAATTTTCTGTCGTCCAAATATGTGCCGAAGTTTCTCTCGTGCAAATGTGTGCCTGAATTCTAAATTTTCTCCCAATTGTGCATATTCCTGTATTTTCTCGCATTCAACTCGAAGCACGAATCCTGAAAGATGGTGAAAGCTCTCAAAATTCTTGAATCGGGGAACTTTCAAATTCTACAAATCCTTTTGGTAATTAATAATGAATAACTTTGTGTTAAGAAATTTGTCAGTAATTTTGAAGACATTTTCGGGTTCGTAGATAAACTATAATTTAATTAGTGAATAAATCCAACGTGTTTTAAAAATAAAATAAATCGTTATTATTTATCCATTAACGCAAAATTAAAATACCGTAAAAATTAAATCGGAATTAAATATTCGAATAAAAAACTGGGAAAATCGAGGTTTCTTAATTATTATTTGGGGTTTCGATTCATTTGTCAGACAAGTCTAACAAGTAGCAATTGGCAAAGCGAATGCAATTAGTCCATTCATTCTGATGCAGTAGTAGTTTCATCAAAGAGCAATTAGTGTTGATATTTTTTATCTACCAGATGAAACACTAATATTAATTATAGTATAATTTATTTTTTAGACAGACACTAGTACAACGGTTATTTTTTGGATAATGCACAGCGTACTGAAATTTCAATTTTAACAGTAGTGCCAAGACGATGCTCAAATGTTCAGATAAAACTGTGAAGCAACAAAGTAAACAAAACACTTTCTGACCGCCTCAGCTACTACTGACCTTAATGTAACGCAGTAGTTCATAATATGATGATTTCTATATTTAAATTAAAATAAAATGAAAGTATTCATCGGATTTTATAACGTGGTGCGTCAAGGCGGTGTCTTCACGATGGAACATGTCACGGCTCTTAACGTCTTTCTCAGCGTGCTGCTAGATGTCGCATGATCGCGACCGTGCCTTGACGCACCACGTTATAAAAATCGAAGCATAATGCTATCTAAAAATAGTGTATGGCACACATAATGAAAGTGATTTTAGTTTGCTCACAGGATTGCGCCATTCGGCCTTGTCAGTCTTGTAACGCAAACTTTTCTACTAGCAAGCAATACTCAGTCTTTCTACTCTTCAACTACTCGAACCATAAATTACTATTATCCACATTGTCTCAAGTCAAAGTTTACAATCCTTGTGAGAATAGTGCCATAATTAGTTATTATAACACAAATTTAATAATCCATGGCCCACTATTAACAACAATAATAAAGATTATTAATAATAAAATAATTCGTTCGTAATAAAAAAGAAAACTCTTCTCACAAGTTTGCTAATTATCCATGAACTCCTATTAAATGCATCAACATTAGTCTGTTACATTTGGCAGGATGAATAGGAAATATAGTTCATTGGAATTTTTACAAAGTGGATTAAACATTATACAATATTCATATCGTAACATCTTATTACAATACTTGAAATACAATTTTAGTGCGGGGTAAGAAAATGGTATTATGAAAAGTAACCGGGAGCGGTAGCGCAGTGCATCAACTGGTGTCACTGCAGCGCCACTGACCGTGAGGTTCTGGGTTCGAGTCCTGACGGCAGCAGATTTTCGACTATAGCTTTTCAGCTTTATAGCCTTCTTAGCTTTATAGCTTTATAGCCTTCCTCTTCCTTGTCCCATTACACACTTACACTAACATGCACTACACTACCACATATTCTGGGAGATCGGTCGGGAGCTTAAAGCTTTTCCCGGCTGGGGCGGTGCCCCGCTGGTGGGGGAGTCCTGGTTAGTGGGAAACCCCACTAGCCGACGGTAGGTCTGCGCCGGATCTCGCCATCCAGCGGGGGAAGATCACCGCCATCTCCCGAGTAAAAGCATGCACTACACTAACGGGACTAATGACCTAAGCAGTTGACGCGCTCGGAAACACGAAAAAAATCAATCAAATCAATGAAAATAATTGAACAACGCACGTTCCGTGGTAACACAAAAGACAGACTTAGTTTTTCATAAACTGAGGCGATAGCCGAGGTTCAGAAACTTCAACCGCGTCTGTTATTTGTTGTTTCTCAGCCTGATGACGTCAATAACTACAATACGACATTGTTTAAGGTATGGTATGCTATTTCATTTTCATTCCTAATAGATTCACCTTTTGTAATAAGCTTTTATTCTTGCAGGAGTACGTGAAAATTCAGCAAATCACCTACATTCAGCTTCGCTAATCTTCTCTTCTACCGTTCTTCAGCAGCTTCAGCTCTTCTAACGTTCTACCTAGCAATACCAAGTTTTAATGGATTGTTCCGAATCTTACCAAGGCTGGGGAGCACCAGATCCCATCGCTTAAATTTTGATTTTATTGATGTTTTTGAACGTAATAATGTAGATGTGAATTCATTTAAACATTATTTTATTTCTGGCTCTGTAAATGAAAAAATCTCGCAATTCGACATTCCTACATCAATATTTGTACTTTAATGAGAAAACCTATCACATTTTTATGTCAAATAAAGGTATCTTCATCGTAATGTAATTTACTAAACTATATTGTTCTAAGACTTCAATACTACAGGTAATTCCAAAATATATTTTGAATGTTAAGTTTTCGAGTGAATAGCCCCGTTTTTTATTCACAGAGACACTGTATTAATTAAAATTATGACAAACACTTGTGATAATTATTTTGAACAAAAAAGTCAGAAACAATATCAATTATTTTCAACTCTATAAAAAATTGAAACATATGAAACACAAACAACCATCGATTAGCCTCTGAGGCCTGTTATTAATAACAGTTGAAAAATAACAGGTCCATGACCAGCAACCTAACATGGCCGACTGCTAAGAGTTAAAGCAGTTGTAGCGACTACTAAGAGTTAAAACACGCAAAACGAATAACGGTAGCACCGTAAAGCTTGTGCAGCTACCGTACGGCGCTTCTTTGCACTACTTTCCTTAACATGTTTGGACAGAGAAGCAGCTGATATGAACGAGCTGGATAAACTGCCAAGGATGAATAGTAATTCATATAATCTGTAGCGAATGTGTATAGAATATAGAATATTACTAAAATGAAAGTGATTCGGGTTCAGATTGCGAATATTCTTTCAAATATGCAACTTGTGCATAGTGAAGTGACGAGTGCCAAAAATAATGAGGAGAAACAGTGTTTTTGCTTACCTATAGCTAGAGTATTAATGACTGTCGAATATCAAGTATTATAATGTGAGTTATTTGACCATAACTCATTTTATTTTATTGGACCTAGGGAAATATTAGTTGATCTCATATAAGTAGCAATGGGACAGAAGTAAGTTAACATATTGGACGGACTTAATTTAAAGGACAAACATCTTGTAATGTGTATACAATATAATATAAAAATATTGTGGCACATGGTGTGTAATAATGACGAATTATGCTGAATGAATCTATAATTTGAACACTGGCAAATCATGATTGATTAGCTGCAGTATCGTACAAAATGGTTGCCACAAAAGCTTGTAGTAGTTCGGATTAGGCCCAGTAGGTATGCATTTCAACCGATAACAGCCAATAACAGGATAAACGAAATAATTGTTATTTCGCGTAACAGTTACGAAACGTTAACGGTTAAGAAACAACAGTTTAGCTGTTAAGGGCACAATCCCTAATGTGTAGTGGCGTCTCCTCACTCTGGACCTAGGGCGTTGGCAGTGGAGCAGTGTTAACCCCCACACTACTTTCGTTACATATTTAGAGTGAAATTGAATTATGTAATCAAAACCCTTACTTATTTTAAATTATGTTAGAAGAATGAGAAAATATTCGCAAAATAACAGCAATGAGGATGTTGTATTTTCTATTGCAAAGATAGAATAACACATTTTATAGTATTTAAAAAGACATGCTCGACGCTTTTCCTAATCTTCAGTTCTCGTTTTAAGAATTAAAATCTGAAATATCAGGTTACGACACGATCGCCCATCAATTACTTGTTTCTTTTCTTCATACGAAAGGGAAGGATTATTTAAAACTATAGTTCCGCTCTTTTCTATTCTTATAAAAAATAACACTAATTTCACGAATATCGCTAGAACCTGCCCGCAACGGAGAATATCACAATCACGGACGCTTGCTGCTGGAGCAGGCCGTTAAAAAGAGATCCAACGCCTTGGCACGCTTTGTCCTAAATGGGGGGCGTCGCGCATATGCGCTACCGCCTCTTTCAATTTTCCCCTTTCCAGTCACCCTAGAGATGCGGACATTTATTCAATCTACGGAGTACAATAATCGCTCCAGCATTTCTGCTTATGGAGCTACGGGGAGGGCAATGACTTAAATAAACTAACATAAAATTAAATAAATCTATATACATAGTGCCACTTTGGGCGAACGTAAGATTTAATAAAAAAAACGTGTTTTACTGTATTCGTAAAAAAGTTCTTAATATTGTTCATTCTTCATTTCTTTTCATTAAAACCTTCACGCTCTCATTCATACTTAGGCTATATTTACAAACACATTCATTCACACATTCATTCAACACTTCACTGCAGTATTTACACTTTGTACATCACTTTATTCGCAACGGCGCCGACTTCGCTCAAGCGTCCGTGGCGTCTTCATCTGCAGGCGGCCCAGGCCCGATGGGGCGCGTTTCCGCGCCTCCCACGCGGATTCCGGCATCTAGGAGCGGCGACCGTCTCCCACGCACTAGCTGCTCCCCCGCGTCGCACAGCTCAGAGAGCTTGTGCGGGGGAAGTGCGCGGAAGGTGAAGGCGACGTGCTTTGGGCCCTTTCTTCTGTGAAAGGCCCTGTGCACGCCGCTGTTCGCCGCTAGGCTGGTCTCGCGCAGGATGCGCGGAGCGGACGGCCTCAGCGCCCTTGCGAGCGCCGTCTCCGCCCGCTTCTGCAGCTCCGCCGGGAACTGACTTCGCACGCTCAGAACGCTGAACACGTCAGCGTAGCGGGGAGTGCGGTCGGGTCTGGGATTTGGAAGATGAGGGCGCGTCGCTGTTTCCCCTGCGACCCGAATGGGGCGCCCACAAGGGCCGCACGCACGCGGTGAGTAAGTGCCGCTTGAGGGAAATGTCATGATCGGCCTGCCGCCTCCCGGTCCGACCTGAAGGAGGCATTCGCCAACGGTCTGAGCTGCGCTCGCGCACTGCCTGCGTTGCTGGACGCGCTGGTGCCGATCTATGACGCCGATCGCACGGAAGACAGAACAAATAAAAAGAATCTAAATAAATTCAAAGGGATGAATGATTTCTTTTTATTTCCTTGGGCGTTGACACACGACTTGCACACCCAAAGGAAACGCCACTGTGAACTACGGATGGATGCTTCTGAAGTATTCGGCTTTCTTTGTGAAATTGTTTTTATTAAGAGCTGGTTAAAAACTTCAAAGAAAATTATTATTTCTTGACCTCGGGCTGTTATATTTCTAAGATTTCAAGGGAAAGTCATTAAATACACGTAAAATTACATCAAACCAACGTTTTAATCTTACATTTGACATGTATAATAACATATTTGATTTGCACCAACTGAATTATTATGTTTTTCCAGTCAAATCATTAAAAACAAGCGTGTGTCGAAAGAGGGGCACTGTACTGCAATTAAATGCAGCAATAATGAAGGAAAGGACCCTGAGTTATATTGTGTTTTACTTGTGTAACAGACCTAGACAGGGAAGACGAAAATTTGTTAAATAAATAAATGTCTTTATTGGTGGCGAGGCTCAGGCCATTTAGCCTGCTCTTCCGCCTGACCACTTTCAGAATTTAATTACAATAGTACATAATAAAGGAAGTCATTCAATGAAAAATACGGAATTGAAGCAAAAAATATACGGAAGTAAAATGGAATTAAAGTTTCTTACTGGCAACTAGAGTACCGTGAGAAAAAAGAGAAAACGAGAAAAATTTATGAAAATGATAAATAAGTAGCAGAAGACATAACTAAAGGCAATTTGGGGAAGCAAAACTAACAAGACTAGTACTTTACTGTTTTGAAAACTAATAAATAGAAAGAGAAATTAGTAGAATGAAAAGAGATAAGTCAAATTTGAGAGTTAATAAAAGTAATAACAGAAAGAATACTTATCTGTCGGAATTTCACTGCTTTCGCAGCTTGCCGCGGACTCCGTTCTCCGGGAAATATGCGGCCGACGACTACCTGCTTGAAAACTACCTGTAGATGAGCCCGGAGCGCTCCAAAAGACGTCTTCTCAGCACGAAGGACATGAATGATTTGGACATGAACATTCGTTACCTCCTAGATACCCTTATTTACTTCTTAAGATTCCCTCTCGAACATGAGCATGTGCGCCAATGTACGCGAGATGTTCGCGCAAACGTACACGAAGTGCGCATGGAGTCCTATCTCCAATTTACGAGATGTGTACAAGAGCTTGCATTTTTGTGTACAAATTGTGTACTTTGGCCCAAATGAATGTACGCTTGAGCTCGAACTAGAACGTAATTGATGCTGAACATTATCCTTCTTGTAATTTTCTGTGTTCCATGTTTATGTCAATCTTGATGTGAGAGATCGCTCTCATAATTTTCTTTATTTTTTTTTTTTTTTAGATTTTAACATTCCCGGTTAACAAGCAATTATTACATTGTAAATTTTTGTTAGAATTAAATAACAAAGCTTGTTAGTTAGAATTATATAATGCCAGTGTACTTTAAAATTTTACACACTGAGCATGAACTAAAGAAAAATAAAAAAGGAAAATACATAGTGGTGGATACACAGCAGTGCACAAAAGAACGTAGAAGTGAATTATGGCCCTTGTAGCTTGAAGTATGTACACCACCACAGCAAGTCGCTTCGTTACGTCGACAAGTCCCCAGGGTGGGCACCTGAGCCTCTTGGGCTTTTATCCTCCCCCCCCCCCGTCCACGCGCTAAGGCCGTTGCGCTAATGCCCAGTTTGCCCTTGCGGCAACCTCCCCACACAATGCATGGGTGGGGGTCGCCCTGCTAACTCTAGCTATCCAGGCTAGCACCGGAGTCTCGACAATGCGCCACTCACATGGCCGAGACCACGTCCCCTCCTCTTTGCCCAGAATATCAGACCTCTGCCGAGACCCCAATTCGGGGCCACCTAAACTAAGTTTCAGGCGGCTCGGAGCAGACCTGATCTACGGGCTCAGGAGAACACAGTCCTACTCCATTTCATGCTAAAAATCAGGTGTAAGGCAAACTGGAACTATCTGAAATTACTGAAATACTCTTGTGTTCCTAAAATTTAACACTATTTACAGGAACACAATTTTAAAACTACAGGCCACACAGTTTTACATATCACAAAATACTGCGTAGGACCATGATTCCAAGTCTTTCATTTAAACTTTCTTGCTCTCTTATACATAATGGTAAAGGATATGATAATGACTAATTTTGGTGCATGTATTAATAAGGAAATTAGAATTCTCAGCTCCTGTTATTTATTTGAGAACTGAATTTCGTATTGACTTTAAATTACTATTAATATTAACTATACTTTTAGTGTTTTACATTAGTACATAAATTGATAATCTATCACCAATCACTGTTAATTAGTATGTACTTTTTGTTTAATGAAAATATGTAATTTCGGTGCAGTATTTTTGTTACAATAAATAATAAATAACGAACACTATTAACATAAATTTAAAGGAATTTAATAAAAATACATTTTTTATTATTTATTAGTTCACAATGCTTGGTGCTTTTTTATAACTATTTGTATTAACAGCTTTTCTTCACAAAACATTAAATAAATAAATAATTATTACTGGAGACTCTTCCTCCTCCAGGAGACTCCGCCTTAAAGTAACACTGACCGTGTGGGAGAAGTGTTCCAGTAAAGTCGAGGTCATTTCAGGGGTAGCACTGCTACTCAGTTGGCGAACTGACTAGCTGTGCTGCCGGTACGGCCACCCATGCTGTATAGGTCTCGATGGAAGGAGCCAGACTGTCTCACCCATCTGTCCCTTTCCACAAACATATTCCAAATCCTCTCAAATTCTTATCCGATATCCTCCCCATCCTCCCACCAGTGGTACTTACTGTAGGATTGTTCCCTTACTAGTGCGTCATGGCTCTACTTACTTTGTGACACACTTCTTTCATCTTTCTAGTAGGTCTGTCTTGACCCCTTGTGTTTTTCGACCTCGACGCTATTAGCATAGAGTAAAGAATTATATAGAGGGCTCATTAGGCTTATTTCGAGCTACCTCCTTTGAATTGTTTCCCGTCCGCCGTTAGAAAGCGAAAACGTCGCGAAGTATGAAGGGAAGAATAGAACTGGCTGTTGGTGGGGGGTATTTGTAGGAAATATCGCGCGGTGCAGAGGGACACGAAAAGGGGGTGTTGTGTCATAGACTAAAGAGGTATAGACTGCGGGCAGCCGAGAAGGTACCCAGAAATGGTGTCCCATTCAGAGATGGCGCCACCGTCGAATTTTTTGTTCCGCAGAAAGTGGTGTCCGAGTACAGTGCGCAGCTAGCACTTCTGGTGCGGTATTCCAAAGGCAGATTTTTTTAAAAACTCCAGACATTTGCTCATCATTTCTATCTCATGGCATACAACATGTATTCTCGAGTTAATGTTGAAATATTTAGTAACACTCTCGGAATCCTAAGACTTAAGTAAAAGGAACGCAAGGGTGACCCTGAAGATTTGGAACCCAGCAGCGATACCGCAGATTTCTCGTTCTTCCCGGCCTTCAACCCTAACTTGCGTTAAAGTGGTCGCCGAAGAGTGCGACCAAATGTGAATGAATTATGAATTGGAGGTCATTGTGTTATTTAGATTTTCTTTGTAAAATCGTCTCTGCGTGAGATATACTATATACGAACACAAACTATCAATCAATGGGCAGTTCATTTTAAAGCGTTACATTGTAATATAGTGTAATGGTTCCTTCTATATCCTCCCGTATTCACGGCCCCACGCCGGTGCGCCACTGTAATGGTTTTGGCCTATCCTACCTACTCTATTCATTTACGCACCCACGTTGGTGCCACTGGAAGCGATCTCTCCCGATCCCTCCTCACTAATTTTATATCATAATCCTATACTTCATAGAATTTACTTCCTTTGGTTGAGCGCCTGGTTTCGTTGACATCCTCTGACAAAAATAATATCCTCACTCACCTGTTGCCCGTACCTCACTTAGCATATACAAATATAGCCTTACCTGGGCGTGACTACTGTGATCATTGCATACGGAATTGAAACGGTGTATCTGCACGCTCGTGCCTGGGTCAGTTTCTAGATAAATACAAAACAGTACTCATAATCCAGGTATACTTGAGCTGCAATGAGCGTTCATTCATTTATTTGCTTTTCCTCTCCATTAACAAGTTGTCAAGGCAGCTATTTGACACCCCTTTTATATGAATTGCCCCTTTTATGGCATGCAAAATTTTACACAATGTCATTTAAACTTACATACCTGGAAACATGTAAGTCTGTCATTTAAACTTACAAGCCCTGGATTTAAAACATAAACAAATACAAAACATCATTCATACTTAAAGAACATAAACAAAATATACATTCATACCGGAATGCGCATTCTGTCGTGACTTTATACTGCTCTTTTACTCTTAACTTAATTAGCATGACTTGGTCTTCGACAGAATCTTCAAAATTTATTCCCCCTCTTTACTTTTCAAATAATATATATATATATATATATATATATATATATATATATATATATATATATATATATTTGTTCATGCGACTTTCCTGGTGCTGCTAATATACGGCGTCACAAACTGCCATCGCCCATCGTCGACCAATGTTTTTGTACACAGCTCGTGTACCCAACTCCATCAAATCAGCCGCTACCAGTTCTTGAAGTCCACGAATCACCATCAAAGTCCCCGTTCAAAACTATTACGATGCACCTCGCACGAACTCGTCAAGTTCCATAAAAATGATCGCATTCTATCACGCGATCTATCATTTCACGCAATGTTCTTAGTTGCGGGAATATTTAAATTTCCTGCGGCGCGGACGTATTGTTCTTAATAATTCAAGAAAGTTACTAATTGAGCTCTGCGCATTGCAGTAATTATAAAATGTTTTGGCTCGATGCACTCGCAAAAATGGACGATCGTTTTCGCGTCCTAACTTACGCGAATTACTGTTTTTTGCAATTTTGTCCACTAACTGTTCGCAGATAATTTAAACTTCACTTCCATGATATTAAAATGTCTTCATCTAATTAATAGCGTCACACATAAACTTTTACTAACTAATTACGCAAAAATTTCAAATTTCCTATCACTCTGATACGGGTCATGCGTACGCTGCGAGAGCTCAACTCACACAGAACTATCCTCTATTTGGCATTGTTGGTCCAGAAGCCGGAAACTTTTTATAAAACACCTGCCCATCGCTGCAAAAACATATCGTAATATGTTCATTGTTCTACGTTTTACGGGCGTCTTGCATATGTGTACATTACTAGTTTCATAAATTGTCTAATCTTTAGTTAAGAAATGTCACATCGTTATATTTCTTCCCCTTTTTTTCCTTTCTTTAAAATAATTATTTTCGTGTTATACATCCATGATGACGTCACTCCACTACGTCAGGCGGCGCGTCGTTTGTTTTCACTAATGCCTCACGTAATAAATCCAAATATTCAATTCATCTAGGTCCCGTGTTAATCTTCCCGTGCCGTGGCTAATTTTGTCATGATCCAAATATCATACACTACTATTCCAGAAAGTTTGAAGTCATTTCATCAAGGCGTTCTCGAGATATTTAGGAAAACTGGTTTCTTTTATAATTTTGCTATCACAACAATGGGTTCCATTTTCTACGTTTCTAAACGTTCTGCATGCAATTTGTACCGTTTCTTGTATCTTCTTAACTCGCGGTTCGATTTTCCTGATTTTCGCTTTAGATTTTTCCTGAAATTCTGTTCTGACCATTGTTTTATTGCCCTTTCACGCTTTTCGCGTTTTCCGCTAATTTCTGAAAATTATATGTCCGCGGCGTCGTCGTCTATTGTTGTTTTTTTTGTAGCTTAATGTCTATCTGATGAAATAAAATTTTGCTTTCGGGATCTGCGCGTTCTGGGGTTGTTGCAAATCATTACAATACACTCTCCCCATAGCACGACACAGAGTTTTTAACGTTAAATAAATAAACAAAATATGTAAATAAATAAAATTAGTTAATTGATTTGGTCTGTAACAATGTAATAATTTTTTGCATCAACAAGAAGCTCAAACAGCATTTTCTCTGTGTGTGTGTGTGTGTGAGTGAGGGAAGGTATATTGTGCAGCCGACTTGATGTTTTCTTACAAAAACTTTCTATTGGAAAAATTTTCAATTGGAATATTGAACGACTTTCGTTTCTATAGAAAATGAGTAAAAACTGTTTTTATGATGAATGGCATCTCTAGCCGATTACGTATTGTGAAGGAAGTAAGCTCCATGAGGGGTCCTTCCCCCGTGGGTGCGATACTGACTTGAACAAAAAATATTTGGATTATTTAACCATTTCTGGTACAATTCTTCTTTACATATAAGGAAAAAGTCTTTGTCATTTGAAAACAAGCCAGAGACTTTGCCAGTGCCGCTTGTCCTGAGCGGCGATCATACTGGAGACCCATTCGTAGTTGAGTAGAGTAGTCCAGTCAAATGGTCAAATAGCGGAAAGTTTTGGTGTAGTTTTGATATTTGTTTCCTATGTGTTTTGGGGTCGCTGAGTATGAATATCTGGTTTCTCAACAAACATTTTGCCAGGAAATACGTTTTTTAAGCGAAAAAAGTGTACAAATTACACCTTTTTTCAGTTGTTTTTTTTTTTCAAAATAACTCGAAAGCCATCTACTTTTCGTAGTTAATGGTCCTATATGAAATAAAAGAAGATAAAATTACATACATTTAATGTCATTACGATTTTTTCTCTAATAAATCGTTTAGCCGTAAAAGCACCACGAAATTTGATGATATATGCGAAAATTCATGAAAAAAAAGAAATTATCCCACTTTATCTCAATGTAACTGAAAAACTACCAATTTTTTTCGATATTAACCTAATATGAAAATAAAGAGAATAAAATTATCCACATTTTATGTGGACTAGGTTTTCATCTGAGGTCAATGATATTGCCGTTGGTACGTAAAATATGCCTGGATGTTTTTACAGAAACGGCACGCCACTCCCTCTCTCTCTCTAATGTGTGTAATTTACATCCAATGAATTTATATAAAAATAAATATGGCGCCTTGTGAATCTGTTTACATTTTATTTGGAAAAAGAAAAGTAGTTAATTAATAATGTGAAATAAATTAACGTTTTGGGAAACGATGGACTGCATCTTCCCAAAATCTCCGAGACGGTCAGGATTTAAAGGCCCTGGTTTTCATAGACATCTGCTAAATACAAAATAATGGAATTAGTGGGTCTTTTATTGATATTACTCTAGTGTAATGTATTGTTTATAATAATTGGCATTATTTAATATCTTGAAGAATATACAAGTCGTCTTCCATTGGTTCGTCAGATTCAATGGCTTCATCTTGTTGTCCTCGCTCCAGCTCGTAACTCACCTTTCAGATCATTTTCAGAAACGACTGTCATATTGTCGCAACAATTTGAGGTACAAGTTAGATCATTAACTCCTGCCTTCTTGCAGCCAATTTTTTGACCGTTTTTGGAGCTCTTGCACAAACCAAATTTCAATAAAACTGGAAGAGCAGATGGTACCAATAAGTTGTGGTCAAAGGTGCAAGGCTATTTTTCGTACTTTTCCCTCTCCATTCTTCTGGATTTTTTCTAAATCTAGACGTTGCTGAACTTGAGAATAAACTCTTAAAAAACTTTGCTGTGCTGCTCTAGGTGGTGGCAGTGCCGCAATGTTTGCCTTGAAACTGAAAACAGCTTCAGTAGATATATTTCTACTGGCTGTTCTTTACATTACAACCGATTAGTGAATCCCGAAAAAGTTCACCACCATCAGCGACCATCTCAATAGTTTGAATAATTTTATAGCAATTCATTGACGGTTTGTCTGTCAGAAATTCATTATTCCGTACTTTCGTAATCACTCATTGGTTGGGAGAAACAAAGTTATCGGTAAATGTTTCACTTATAGCAGCAATCGGATGAAGAAACTTTGTCGTTCTTCTGTTTCAAAAAGGACCCATTTTGCATGCTGGCAGAGATCTCACCATATTACCAACAGATCTCTTATATCCTCACCAACTTCAATCAGTCTCATTAGTTGGATCTAAGCACAAAACTGTGTTCATTATCGAAGTGTCCGCATCGTCCTTCGCTTGTTTGCCAGCCATTTCTGCTGATAAAATCTTTGTAATCAGCATTGCTCTTAACCAACTTTCATGATAGCAAGAAAATTTTCAAAAGAATTCGCGAAGATTTCGCTTTTTGTTGCGTCGTCCGACGCGTAAACCGGCTGAGGTGGAGGAGCGCCGGGCGCCCCCGTCCCGGCGTTGCTTTGGGTCGGGCTGTTTACTCCCGGTTTGCGGACTTGCGCACGAGAAAGATCCCATATGTGCCTCTCGTGGAGGTTGCATTTCGAAATTATTTCAGACCATTGAGCAGTTTTTTCCTCTCGTAGAGATGAGTGGAATTCTCTGCTTAAACTGCGCGCCCGCTCTCCGTCAACGGGATCGCCATACCGGCGATGAACTTTAATAGTTCTGCGCAGTTCCCTTATGATCCTTCTTTGCTCGTCTGAGAGCTCAGGGTGAGAATTCTCTACTCGCGTGACAACGGTGTTTTGCTTGAAAGCCGAATTCAACGTTGCAGTGAGGTGAGTCACTGCTTCGTCGATTTCGTCCTTCGTATTTACCTTTTTCTGCTCAAGCTGAGAATTCAGCTGAGCTGAGAAACCTGCCCAGTTCGTGTCACGCGAAGTTCGAAATTTAACTTGGCATTTCGCTACAAAAGACACCACAACACATGTTACTGGATTATGATAACTACAAAAGACGCCACAACACATGTTACTGGATTATGATCGGAATCCAGTGCAGCAATTGAGCGCGGAAGCACACACTCAACGCATTTCACGATCATAAAATCAATAACACACCACAATAATTCTGTTACGAGCATCCGGGAAATGCGTAGGGCTATTCGGTGCGCAGATCTCTACGCCCCGCCTTGTCGCTACAAGATTGGCAATTGAGTTGCCGTTTCTGTTCGCTCCGAGACCGCCCCAGGTTCTATGTCTGGCGTTAAAGTCACCTACAAGGATGACTTTGGAATTTAATTGAAGAAGCGCATCAATTCCAGCCGGATCTAAGGTTTGGTCTGGGCAGTAGACGGACACGACTAAAAGTCGACCATTTCCTACCCAAACGAGCGCATCTTGAGACGCCAGAGCAATAGCAGGGATTTCGGCTTCGAGCTGCGGCAGTTCGCGGCGCAGTGCAAGCGCTACGCCGCCACCTGGCCTGCCAACGCGATCTCGGCGATAAACAGCGAATCCCCGGAGTTTGAATTCGTGTTCATCACTAAGCCACGTTTCTTGTAAAGCCAAGATATCTAATTGAAAATCAGATATGAAATCTTCTAATTGCTGGGCTTTGAATATTGCACTTCGGGCGTTCCATGTGCCGACGCGTAGAGGTGCTGTTCGCATGTCTGCGTTAGGTTGTCTAGACATTGTTAGGCAACATATTCAGGAATTGCTCAAACAACTCTAACAACTGGCTTCTAGAGATTGTCGGCGCAGCAGTAGCGGGTGCAGTGGGCCGCGCTCCGGCCGCCCCGGAGGGCGGTGCGTTGGCTGCTGAGGAGCGCGCGGCGCCGAGGCGCCCCGCGACCTCGTTCCAGGCCGACCCGCCGCTAACTGCTGCCTGAGGCGCAGAGTTTCCAATGAAATTGGAATTTATCTGCGAGGATCCCTCAGTTCCTATTGCACGCTCGTCTGAAGGACGCGTGGGCAACGTGCAATGGCTGCACCCAGTGTAGGATGCAGTGTGCCTCTGTTTGCAATTACAGCACGTATGCTTAATTGCAAAGTTCCCTAAGCGAGGCCAGTGCTTCGTGCCGCGCTTGTCGTCTCCTGCAGGGTGATCCTCGCCCGTGCAGAGGCGACAGCGCACATCATGCTCGCAGTTACGAGCGATGTAGTTCTAGCGGCAGCAGCGCAAGCAAAAGCGTGGTCGCGCCCACTTTCCGCGTTCGACCACGATCGCAAAGGATTCCAGCTGTTTCAGTCTGTAAATGTTCCGCGACTCGGCGGTGGCACGAAGAGTGACCGTGAAACTTCCCGTAGGAATTTGCACGTGCCGAGTTTCGGTGCCTACTGCACCATTTGCCTCACCAGAATCACGGTTGCTGGCGACTGGTGATTCTTTAAGCAGATAAATCTGCTTAATTGCGTGAGGAACATAGCCCAGCTCTCGCAGCTGCGTCTCTACTTCCCCCGCGGTGTAGGGAGTTAGAGGCGGAGCTGAGAGCTTTAAATCCTAAGAAAGCTCGTGGCCCAGATGGTATTTCTGCAACGCAACTACGCGCTCTGGGCGGGCGCGGAGTCGAGTTTTTACTCGAGCTTCTGAATGCGTGCCTGGCGCGTGGATATTATCCCAAGGCATGGAGATTACCGACCATTTCGCTATTACCAAAACCTGGCAAAAATAAATTACTCCCGAGCAGTTATAGACCTATTAGTCTACTCTCCATCTTAGGGAAAACGTTCGAGAGACTGATTCTGTCGCGTTTGCAATAGGAAATATGTCCTCTCATCCTTCTCAGAGATAACCAATTTGGCTTCAGAGCTGGTCACAGCTCCGCGCAGCAGCTTACGCGGCTTTGCACGGAGATCGGCCTCGCCCTCGAGAAACGGCAAAATTTGCCAGTGGTCTTTCTGGATATGCGGTCGGCTTTCGACTCTGTGTGGCATGCGGTGTCGCTCGCGTGCCTGGCGGAGTTGGGGGTAAGCGACTGCTATCTAAGATTGATCGCAAGTTTCCTCTCTGACAGGCAGTTCAAAGTGCGCGTCAATAACGTATATTCGTCCCTCAGACGAGCTGAGGCGGGAGTGCCTCAGGGGAGCGTTCTCTCTCCTACCCTCTTCGGCTTATACGTGAATGACGCGCCGCTTCCTGGTGATAAAAGAACTGGTATTCAACGCTGCGGGCTCCTGATGATCGCGGATGATTTTGTGTATTACGCGAAATCGGCGAACGGAAGGCAGTCAATTAAATACTTAAGCGATTGACTCGCCGCCCTTCCCGAATGGCTGAGCCGGAAACGACTCGCTCTTAACCTAGGGAAATGTGTGGCCGTCAACTTCACTCGTAAGAGGGCAGACCCCAATGAAACGGTAAGCTTGGCGGGCGCACGTCTCCCATGGCAGAGTGAAGCGAGATATTTGGGCGTGCCAAACACCATGGTCGTCGCTGGCATGCGCACGCTCGATATCTCGCGGCCAAGATCAAAAACAGCACTGTTCTCATGAAACCTCTTCTCCGTTCTTCCGATTCCTTTAAAGCGGCGATTATTCATCGCGTGCGTGCGCCCCTTGTGGGCGTATGCATGCGAGGTTTTCGCCGCCGCTCCTTCTTCCACTCTGCGCCCCATTCGGGTCGCAGAGAACACAGCGGCGCGCCCTCATTTTTCAAATAGCAGACCCGACCGCACTCCCCGCAACGCTGACGTGTTCAGAAGAAAGGGCCCAAAGCACGTCGCCTTCACCTTCTGCGACCTTCCCCCGCACAAGCTCTCTGAGCTGTACGACGCGGGGGAGCAGCTAGTGCGTGGGAGGCGGTCGCCGCTCCTAGATGCCGGAATTCGCGTGGGAGGCGTGGAAACGCGCTCCGCCGGGTCTGAGCCGCCTAGCAGTGAAGACGTCGCGGCACCACGGACGCTTGAGTAATGTCGGCGCCGTGGCGAAAAATCAAGTGTACATAATGTAAATAGTGAAGTGAAGTGTAGTGGTATGAATGTGTGAGTGAATGTGTTTGTAAATATAGTGTAGCGTCGCGTGGTTTGGTGCCGCAGCGTCGGGCCTTTTCGGGGAAACCCGCTCTAAGCCGGTTGTAGAATGGGGTGTAGGGCGCCGGCGCCACGCCGCGCCGGCTGGAAAGCCCCGTAGGAATCCCGGCTGGAAAATCCCTGAAAAGGACGCGCGCGGACGCGAGTTTAAGAGATGTCGGTTGCAGCCATGGAAGGGCTGGCCAGCGAGCCTATGACGCCCGCTGCTTGTAGGGTGGGGGCGAGCAGTCGGATATTTAAGGCTGCGCCGACAGGCGCCTCGCGGGATACGCAGGGTGTCGAAAGACGAGAGGTATCTCCAGTGCTATCATGGCACGTGATCTTCAAGTCGAAGATCGGTTTGGGCGACAGGCCATGTAACTGGTGTAGTTACGGGACTCTATGTCCGAAAGCTTCGCACCTCGCGTTGCTTTTTGCTGCTTCCGAAGCAGTGGTTCTGGGCGAGGCCTAGGGACGGTCGCGGGGTTTCGCGGCTAAGAGAACTGAAAGGTTGCCAAGGGGTTAGATTTTTGTATTATAATCTTTATACATTAATGGTAAATATACTGTATATATACTGTAAATATATTGTAAATATATTGTAAATATCAATCAGAACAGTCGTCTGTGTTTTTCATTCTTGTGCGTCACAGACTCCGAAACTTTCTTTTCTAAAACTGGTGGCAGCGGTTACTGTAAACTCACGTCGGGGTGCCCGCACCAATTCCTGCCATTTTTGTTTTCTAAAACTGGTAGCAGCGGTTATCGTAAATTCACGCTTGAGTGCCTGCGCCAATTGTTGCAACTGTAGTTCAAAATTGGTTGCAGTGGTGCTTAGAACTCACACCGGGTGGTTGTGCCAATTGCAGTTAATAATTGGTTACAACAGATTAAAGACTCACGTCTATCAATCAGCTTTGTGGAATCAGTTACTACGTTCGCAACGAACGGGGAACGCGAAAGTCTGAAGCAGCATCCGCGGGGACATTAGTGCGGCATCAGAGCATCGGTGCGCGCTGATTAACCAGAACAGCACGCGTAAAGACAGTGTACGCAGTTAAACGTGCACACGCGTCGTAAATACGTGGCGCCGGCAGTGTCGCGATCGCCACGAGAAACCGAAAGTGCGGTGTTTCGGTACGGTAGTTTCGGGGCGGTACAATCCGACTCGGAACCTTTCTTTTCTAAAAAACTTGGTACTGGTAATTGGAACTGGTACTGGAACGCGCTGATATTGGCACTGGAACTGGAGCTGCTGATATTGGCACCACTGGAAGGAGACATCCCGGACCGACCTGAACGAGAGGAAGGAAGGAGGCCAGAAAATCGGATCCAGAAGGCGCTCACGCGCCACCGAGGTCAACTGAACGTAAGTGTGTTTTTTGTTCTGGCCGGGGATCAATTCAGGCAAAATGGCTTTCTTAGCGGGTTATAGGAAAGAGGTGCTTGTTAGGGTCGCGATGGAGATGGGGGAAACATTAGAAGGGAACGAGACCGTGGTTAAACTTAAATCAATCATTACGGAAAGCGAGCAGTACGAGGAATCATTCGTGAAACAACTCGCTGACCAAGAAAAAGAACAGGTTGCAGAAATACGAGAGCAGGAAAGATTACGCGAAGAGAGAGAGCAGGAAAGAATACGCGAAGAGAGAGAGCAGGAAAGAATACGCGAAGAGAGAGAGCAGGAAAGAATACGCGAAGAACGGCAATTTGAACTTGAAAAGTTAAAACTAACGAATCAGGCTCCCACGCGTGTTTCCATAGGTAGTAGCGACACGGGAAATCGAACTAATATTCGTATCAGCCAAGTCATGGACAAATTCAAAGGCGAAGGCGACGATATTACGTTGTTTTTAAGTGTTTTCGAGGCGCATGCTCGCCAGCTTGGCATTGCGCCGGTCGAATGGGTAAGCCATTTAATGGGTTTACTTCCTAATGAGGTGAACAACTGGCTCGTAGTAGGATCCGATTCACCGTATCAAGATTATGACCTAATTAAAGAACAATTATTAGATATGTACAAGTTCACGGCAGAAAAGTGCCGTCAGATGTTTTGTAGTCACGTAAAAGGTGCAAAGACCACTTGAAACGTCTATGCACGTGAATTAGCTAGTTATTGTAAAAAATGGATCTCAGGTTTAAAGATAGAAACATTTGAGCAATTGCTAGATCATATTGTAACAGACCAGATGAAGCGAAAGGTGCCGGCGGTTATGCGTGACCATTTCATTGATGTGTGGGGTGAGGTTTCTGCGTCCCAAGATTTGGCACGAAGGCTGGACACCTACGAAAACAACCGGGCTAGCGGATATAAGGATTTCTCGCGGTTCGTCAATAAAGAGCAGACAGGCGAACGGAAATGGCCGAAGGCGACGGAAAGCGCGCCGACCACTTCCAAAACTGCAGCACCGAAGGTAGCTAGTAACGCGGAGTTCGAGAAGCCGCAAGAACGGGCGTGTTACTTTTGTAAAAAACCAGGTCACATCAAAAAATATTGTCCTCAATATAACAATAAACCTAGCGAGAAGATGTGTCACGTGGCCGACGCTAGTGCGCCAGAGTTATTGTCTCCACACACATTTCTTGCCAAAATTTTCGGCGAAACAGTCACCTGTCCCCGTGATACGTGGGCGACGATTGACGTCATCAATGCAAAGCACGTCACGCCGACACAATACACCGGCGAGTCCGTATGGCTTCAGCAGCCCCTGGACGAAGCGCCGAAAAATCTACCGGTAGCCAAGGTAGAGATAGTAGGGCCATTCTGTACTCTTGTTACAGAGGCCGCAGTCGCGAAGAACTGCGACTTGCCTTATTACATTTTTAGTAATCGTTCTGCTACGATTTTGAAGGAAATAAAGCAAGGTTTCTTAGAACCACAGCCTATCTGCGCTGCGCGGACTAGGACGCAAGCAGTTGCTGAGCGCGTAGGGGCGGAGGGGCCCCGGGGTGCGAACAATGCAGCAGACGAGGCGCCGGCAGGGTCGCAGGCAGGTGACGCACGCGACGCGCCCCAGACAATGGAAGCCGAGAGTAAGGGAACCGACCGTGGGCCGGACGCGTTCCAGGTAACCGTTTCGGAGGAAACCGAGAATGAGAATAGAGTTGGTCAGGGCGAGGTCGACGCCCCGGGCAACTCAGAATCAAACGATCAGGAATCTGAATTAGATTTCGGTAGCATTGCTTTGGCTCGTTTGGACCCCACCGAATTTGCAACAGCTCAGAGACAAGACAAGGAGCTCGCGCCGTTGATTGAGCGTGCGGAAGGACCCGAGACGGATCGGCACGATTATGTTATGAAAAACGGCCTATTGTTTCGTGTCCGGCATAATAAGCGCGGAGAGCAGTTCACTATGTTAGTAATACCGCGGGTGTATCGTGGCACGATCTTAAAACTTTGTCATGAAGTTGCTCACGGCTATTTGGGGGTCACAAAAAGCAAAGATGCCATGGCCAAATATTTCTTCTGGCCAAATTGCTATAAGGATATTGAAAACTATGTGCGTAGTTGCGACAGTTGCCAACGAGTAGGAAACGGCGGCGAAAAACTTCACGCGCCTTTGAAAATTGTTCTTAAAACGGGCGAGGCATTCGAGAAAGAGAATGTCGACGCGTGTGGCCCATTTCCAGAATCGGTCACCGGAAACAAGTTTATTTTAACGGCGATGTGTATAGCCACGAAGTATCCCGAGGCTATTCCGATACGGGACCTAACTTCGGTCACTGTAATTGAGGCATTATTAGAATTATTCAGTAGAATAGGATTTCCACGCGAATTGCAAACCGACCAGGGCACCTGCTTCACAAGAGCTTTGACAACGGAATTCGCCGAGCAGTTTGGCATTAAACTGGTGAGAAGTTCGCCGTATCACCCTCAATCAAACGCAATCGAAAGAATGCATCGAACTATGAACCGGCTTATGAAGGTTCTGTGTTTGGAGGCAGGGACGGATTGGGAATGCCAACTTCCCCCTATTATGTTCGTGTTGCGCACGAGTGTGCACGAATCATTAGGTTTCTCTCCTGCCGAATTGGTGTACGGGAAGAATCTCCGTACCCCCATGACATTTCTTTATGAAAGGCTTGCGGGAACTGCGGAAGGTGAAGAAAATTCTGTAGTTGAGCATGTATTCAAATTAATCAATCGTTTGAAACGCTCCCGTGACCTAGCTCACAATAGAATGGCTGAAGAACAACAGAAACGTAAAGTGTGGTATGACCGAAAGGCGGTCTCACGTACCTTCGAGATAGGCGCTAAGGTGTTGGTTCTCGCACCGAACAGGACACGGAATCTCGCGGTTCAGTGGATAGGGCCGGGCGAGATTCGCGAGAAAATTTCGGAGCATAACTATGTGGTCCAGATGCCGGGGCGGAAGGAACCCCGCGTCTATCACATTAATATGCTTAAAAGATACCACCAGCGGACAGAGTACTTGAATGTGCTTAGCTCTACGACTGCGACAGACGCAGGTGACGAAGACGCGCTAGATCGCTATGCGCTTAAATTGGATTGTTGCGACTTTGACGCGGAAGAAATGCTGAGCGGGACTGAGGTCGAACCTGAGTTTCGCGACGCTCTGAAAACGGTCATTTGTAAGTACAGGTGCATATTTAGTGAGAAACCCGGATTGACAGATATCACTACAATGGATATCGAGTTAACTGATACAAGCAAAGTGGTTCGAAGCGTACCCTACCGTACATTGCCGAGGCAGGCTAAGATATTACGGGAAGAAATCGATAGAATGCTTCGCGACAATATCATTGTGGAGGCGGAGAGTGATTATACGATCATGATATTGGTTGAAGCACCGGGCAAGAAACCACGGCCCTGTATCGATTATAGGCGCCTCAACGAAATTATTAAGACCGAATACTTTCCGTTACCCAATCTCGAAGAACGGATAGAACAGGTAGCTGCAGCTAAAATTATAAGTGTACTGGACCTTTGCAAATGTTTTTGGCAGATTGGCCTTACGGAAAGGGCGCAAAGGTATTCGGCGTTCGTGACCAGTTTCGGCACGTACCGGCCACTTAGATTACCTTTCGGAATAAAGAACAGTCCCTATCAATGTTGTCGTATTATGGGCACCTTATTGAATAAATGCCAAGAATTCGCGGTACCGTACCTTGATGACATCGCGGTTTTCAGTAACACTTGGCAAGAACACATTCGACACCTAGATACGGTCTTTCGCATATTAAAATCCGCGAAATTGACAGTGCAACCGCGCAAGTGTTTGTTCGCGCGGGCTAACGTAAAATATCTTGGATACGTAGTCGGTAACGGGAAATTGCGGCCGGCCGAAGCCAAGATACAAGCAATCCAGAACTTTCCCAGACTAGAGTCAAAGAAACAAGTGCGTTCTTTGCTCGGTTTGGTAGGATACTATCGACGTTTGATACCAGGGTTTGCGGAAAAAGCGGCTGCACTTACTGATGCGCTGCGTGGGCGCGAGCGCCAGGGTAAAATCGTCTGGACAGAGGCATGTGAAACATCTTACAATGAGTTGCGACAAGCTCTCAGTGAAAAAAACAGCAGTATATGCACCTGATTATAACAAGGAATTTCGAGTTCAGGCAGATGCTTCTCGGAGAGGCTTAGGCGTGGTTCTCTACCAAGTAAATGACGAGGGAGTAGAACAACCAGTCGTTTTTCTAAGCCGTAAATTAAATGCCGAAATTAATTATGGCACCACAGAACTAGAGTGTTTAGCGCTGATTTGGAGGTTGGATAAACTTAAAATTTATCTCGACGGGCAGGCCACAATTCAGGTCGAAACCGACCACAATCCGTTGGTCTGGTTGCGTAATACGGCCCGAAAAAAAAGATTACGCTGGTCCCTTTTAATCCAGCACCACGATTTACGCATCAGGCACAAAAAGGGCTCAGAAAATGTTAATGCAGATGCGCTTAGTCGCATGTTTGATGATGTGAATTGATCCACCGGCGAGAATAGGGAACACGCACGTTCATGACATGTATAAATGTCGGTGAAATTCTATGTAAATAATTTTGTAAATTCAAGGGTAAAATTGTTTTGTTATTTTGATATTTTTATTTGTAGATACATACATGTGTCAATAAATTCAGTTAAGAACGGCACATGATGTATATAACGAATTCCACAATTATGTAATATTTCAATGTAAAGTAAATGTTTGTATTTCAGGATCTTATGTAATTCAAGATGCGTCAAGAATTATTATGTAATATTTCAATGTAAAGTAAATGTTTGTATTTCAGGATCTTATGTAATTCAAGATGCGTCAAGAATTATATGTAATATTTCAATGTAAAGTAAATGTTTGTATTTCAGGATCATATGTAATTCAAGATGCGTCAAGAATACTTATGTATGTATATAGGTGTAAGGTTTAAATGTAATGGCAACATAGCTTAGGTGAAAAGGGAGGGGGGACAGCCCACAGATTTATTTCACACATTTCCATTATATAGGGTTTGATATTCTGGTATAATTATGTTCATGTTCATGAAAAAATTTGGATGTAGAGGTCTCACGACCAGGTAACTTAGCAGAATTGTTTTCCTGGGCATATTTTGTTGCGAAAAAAAATTCTCACCCCCCGGCATGGGAGGGCCTGTAGCGTCGCGTGGCTCTAAGCCGGATGTAGAATGGGGGTGGAGGGCGGCGGCGCCACGCCGCGCCGGCTGGAAAGCCCCGTAGGAATCCCGGCTGGAAAATCCCTGAAAAGGACGCGCGGGGACGCGAGTTTAAGAGATGTCGGTTGCAGCCGTGGAAGGGCTGGCCAGCGAGCCGTATGACGCCCGCTGCTTGTAGGGTGGGGGCGAGCCGACGAATATTTAAGGCTGCGCCAACAGGCGCCTCGCGGGATACGCAGGGTGTCGAAAGACGAGAGGTATCTCCAGTGCTATCATGGCACGTGATCTTCAGGTCGAAGATCGGTTTGGGCGACAGGCCATGTAACTGGTGTAGTTACGGGACTCTATGTCCGACAGCTTCGCACCTCGCGTTGCTTTTTGCTGCTTCCGAAGCAGTGGTTCTGGGCGAGGCCTAGGGACGGTCGCGGGGTTTCGCGGCTAAGAGAACTGAAAGGTTGCCAAGGGGTTAGATTTTTGTATTATAATCTTTATACATTAATTGTAATTATACTGTAAATATACTGTAAATATATTGTAAGTATCAATCAGAACAGTCGTCTGTGTTTTTCATTCTAGTACGTCACAATAGATTAAGTATGAATGAGAGCGTGAATGCTAATTATTAAGAAAATAAAAGAATAAAAACAATCGTTAAGAACTCACCATTTACCAAATTTAAAAATACCTATTATTTTAAAACTTATCGTCCAAAGACTCTTGATGTGTTAGTTTTAAGTTAGAATTAAGTTTAGATTTAATTAGTCTTTTTAAGATATAGCCCTCCCAGATCTCCACAAGCAGCAATGCTGAAGAGAAAAAGTGTCCTAAGATCTTGAATAAATTCTCGCCTCTCCAGGGTAACTATCTCTTCCCCGCCCCCGCCCCAAAACTCAAACCCGTCACCGATAGGGCGTCGTTCAAAACGAAAGTTGCGAACAAACTCATCGGCAACCCCATACTTCATTCCCCCCACACCATAGATCGTGTCATCGCTCACCTCACATTTCAAATCAAAACTGCTTATCATGAATCTCCCAATCACCCACACCTTCTCACAACACAAACCAAACGCCCGTCGAGCTGATTCGCCTCATTCAGGAGCGAAAGGCGAAAAGAGCATATCACCGCTCTCTCGATCCTGCAGCGAAAGCGACGTACCAATCTATTCGGCGGAAAACCTCCAGGCTTCTGTGGGAGCACAGAAATGCGATGTGGGAAAATTACGTAAAAAAATGAAATCAACAATGCACAAGATGTGTGGAAATTGCAGTGGGACTTACGAAGCCCACAGCCGGCCACCACAGCACTCAGTCGCCCCAACGGCCTTCCACCCACCTACGACCCCGCAGTTAAAGCAGAGGTTTTTGCCGATACCCTGCAATCGCGCTTTCCCCCACCCTCTATCGCTCGCTCTCTCTCGCTCTCTCCCTCTCTCCCAGCCACCGCCGCGGAAATCTATTACTCACCCATGCCCCCCGACGAAATTCCATCTGATTGGCGCATCACAGAAGATGAGGTAAGCGACCAACTCAAAAACATTAACACAAAACGAACGGGCGGTTCGGATAAACTCTCTGGCGAAATGCTTAAGGAACTACCTCTGCCCGTCTCTTAGCTTCCTTCTACACTGACTGTATTTCTGTGCAATACTTCCCCGCGGTATGGAAATCTGCAACTGTAACGGTACGTCCGAAACCGAACAAGAACTCGCGTCTCCCGAAAAATTATCGCTCAATTTCACTCCTGCCGATTCTCGGCAAACTCTTTGAGAAACTCCTTCTCAAGAGACTCTTGCCAGACTTCGAGCAGAGAGGAATCATTAGGGTAACGCAGTTCGGCTTTCGGAAGAATCGCTCCTCCGCACTTCGGGCACTTCGTTTCGCTCTCTTTGTATCATCTACTCTAAATCGCCGCTGTTCTCTTCCAGCTCTCTTCTTCGATTTCTCTTTCGCCTTTGATACAGTCCACCACCCACTTCTCCACAAACGTCGCCCCTACGCCCCCACCTTTCTATTAAATCTAATTACTAGTTACCTATCATCTCGCTCCTTCTCTGTCACCTATAAATCTCACACTTCCTCTTCTCGCCCCATTCTCGCCGGCGTCCCACAAGGAGCCGTACTCTCTCCCTTTCTGTTCTCTCTTTTCTCAAATGATGCACCTTCCACCGCCGGAGTGAGCGAATTTATCTACGCCGATGACGTAGCGTTTACAGTCAAGGATAGCCGAATAACGTTTGCAATAGCAAAACGTCAGCGCGCAGCAAATGCACTCACGAATTGGATTGCGGAAAACGGCCTCACGCTGAATGCGCAGAAATGCCAGGATATTCTCTTCACCCACAAACTTTCTCACAACGCGCACACTGTTGCTCCCATCCGCCCACTCACACTCACACGCACACTCTCTCCCGTGGCAAAACGAGATGAAATACCTCGGGGTCTTTTTCGACCGCCGCCTCACTTGGAACACACACTTACAACGCGCCAGACAAAATATGACACAACGCATACACCGCCTTCTTCCTCTATTCAGAAACAAATCCCTTCAGGATAAGCTAAAAATCCGCCAGTACCTCGCGTGTGTACGGAGCGCGGGGCTCTATGCATGTGAGGTATGGGCAACGGCTGCGGAACAGCGCCGTGAGAACCTCACGCGCGTGGAACATTCTTTCATTCGCGCCGCTTTTAAGCACCCACCTGGAACTATCTTAGACATGGAACTCACAAACAGAAACACTAGCACCATCAAATCCGCCACACATACTTGCCACGGAGAGAATCACAAACATCTTCACCAATATCCACCTCCACCCCCACTTCGAACCATCCACACAGTATTATAACAAAAAGTCACGCCACAAACTTAAGAATCTCCCCACAGACATCATCTTCCAAAAACCACCGTAGAAATATTCACTTGCATACAACACACATACACTATACACTTAACACCATACACACTCAACTACACTCAGCACTAAAACACACCAAACACATCTCCACATCAAGCATGGCCCAGCCTCCGCAGTTCACCAAGGTTTAAATGGTTCATAAATTCACGCAATTCTTGTTTTATCATCACTATGTTCCATGTTCTACATCTTCTCAAGTCATCATGTAAATGTATTATCACTTCATTAAGTTCTATTTCCTTAAGTCAAAAATATATTGTCTTAATATAACTATTCAGATATCTCTTCTATCCTATGTCAAAGATTAGGTAGATTCAAACATTGGCTATGTACTCAAATTAGGTTAAGTAGGAACTCAAAATTTCCAAAATCACTAATATCAGGGTCATCTTTAGATACTCAGACTCTCATTAATGTTCACTGTAAATATGTAAAATATGTAAATAAAAGTTAAGGTTAGGGTTTCAAAAACCATTACTATTAGGATTAATTTCTTGTAAATATGTGAATAAAAGATACGGTTAGGGTTTCAAAAACCATTACTATTAGGATCAGTTTCGTTAGGTTAGGTTAAGGATTTAAAATCATTTGTATTAGGGTTAGTTTTTAAACTTTTAGGTACTCTCAAAAATTCTTAATGCAAATATGCAAAAAACTCTCAATATAAATTCTTAATGTAAATATTTAATACTAGGGTAAACTTTCTTTAGGTTTAGGTCAAGGTTTAAATTCATTTGTATTAGGACTAGCTTTAGATTTTAGGTATATTTTCTCAAAAAATTCTCAAGGTAAATATGTAAAAATATGTAAACAATTCTAATGTATCCTTATGAAAAATAAAATGACCGGGGAGCGTCTGACGACGGGAATAGACAGATGAATCAACATCACTTCTTTTTGGGAGCAGCAAAAGTTTCAAAAACAAAATAAAAAGCACAAACAAAACCAGTGCAAAAGGTGCAAACAAATCAAAAATAGTGAAAAGCGAAAAGTGACAAAGTGCCACAAAAAGCAAACAAACATCACAACCAGTGAATGTGACAAAGTGGCGACCAAACGTGAGACAATCACAGGTCGGCAACCGAAAACGAAGTATAAAGCAATCAACAACCAAGCGGCAACCGAAAACGAAGTATAAAACAATCGAGGCACCTTTTCCACTCCGGCGGAAGAGCTCCTCCACAGGCCACCTTTCTGCCCACTGCAACGGCGCACTCCAGCGCGGGGTAGGAGCAGCAGCACCAGCAGCCAGCACAGCAGCACACAGCCGACAGCGAGGGCGCCGAGGTCGCAGCACCACCTGTTCCCTCCGCTTTGCTCCGGCCTTGTCCTTGGTGTGACTTGGTTTCTGCTGCGGCGCGTAACGAGTACCTGGCGCACGTGGTCAAACTCCGCTACCACGCTGCGTTGAGTGGAAAGTTTGCGCAGTCTTCCTTGCACGGCTAGTGCCTGGTGTTCTTGTGATTCAGCTCTGCTCTCACGAGACGTTTAGTGGAACACCGTGCGGGATCGCAGCAGGAACAGAGAATTTTTCCCGCGATTGAGCGCTGCTCTAGCGGGGCACCTTTTCCACACATTACGAGCAATAAAATGTGCCGTTAGCCACCATGTCTGCGGCTGACGGCAACGCCACCACCCCCCGCCGGCACTTGTCGCGGGGGGACGACGAGCGGAGTTCCAGGGAACGGCGGCGCTCGCTCGGGGATAACGTGACTTGGACGTTCTCGACCGAGTCACCGATGCCCCAGGTGCAGCGCGGCCAGAGCCGCGAGCGCGTTTACCTCTCCGGAGTCGAGCTGCTTAAGGCAGCCATTCCAGACACGAGGATCATTGCGGGCGCGGGCGCGGAGGACATTCCGAAGCCACCACCGCTTCCAAAAGCGAAAATAACAACGGCAACGCCGACGCCGCGGCGAAAGCTGCAGCCACTGCGCCCAAAGCAGCAGTCGCCAGCACCGCCACCACCCGCCACTTAACCCCGAGGATATGGAGATGGCGCTCTCCGGCATCCCCGTTGGGGTCATCTGCGCGTTCGCCGCAGAGAATATCCACGGCCTACGCGAGTTCTGGGGCAGATACCGAGATGCCGGCGCGAGAGCGATCCCGCCTCTCGCGCCCGGCAGCGAGCTCCTCACCGCGATGAACGCGGAGCGGGGAATGAAAGGGCCGCCGAGCCCCGCGGCGCCCCCGCCGAGCCCCGCGGCGCCCCCGCCAAACTTTCCACTCAACGCACTCCTGTGGGGCAGTCGGTAAAGGATCGCGTCGGTTCTTTCGAGCAGCGCATCTCCCCACCGGCCGACCCTTGCAATTTTATTTTGTCGGGGAAACAGCGCCGCAGCAGCGGTCCATCCGACGTCATCATCCACGAGAGCGGCACCGAACTTCAAGGCGCCCCTGGCGGCGCTTCAAACGGTGCTGCCGCTGGCGACTCTTGAGGGGAGGGTGGAAACGAGGCCCCCACCCCGCTCAGCGCGCTGCCCGGATTTGTCGGCGGCCCGATTTGTCCCGATCGTAGAGCGTCATAGCGGCGGCAGCCGCCGTTGAGCGAATGCCGCCAGCCGAGAGCACCGGCGCTGCGGAAATTAAATTCGACATCGCACCTTCAATCGACGTCTCGCCCGACTGGCACATCGAAGCGGATGAGATGCGCGACTTACTTAAAAACACTAACACAAAGGGATCGGACGGCCCGGATAAGCTTACCGGCGATATCATAAAAAATCTACCACAAAAGGCCGCCCAACTTTTAGCACAAATTTACGAAACCGAATAAGAACTCGCGCCTCCAGGAAAACTACCGGCCCATTTCTCTCCTGCCGATTCTCGGTAAACTCCTCGAGAAAATTATTCTCACGAGAATCCAACGGGACCTCGAGGCATAATCAGGGAGCAGCAATTCGGATTTCGTAATCAACGTTCTGCGATGCAAGCGCTTCGCCTTCACTTCTTCGGCTTTAAGCCGCCACTGCTCTGCCCTGCTCTTTTCTTCGACTTCTCTTCTGCCTTCGACACTGTTCATCACCCACTTCTTCACGAACGTCGCTCCTATATCCCTCTTCACATTCTAAATCTAATCACTAGCTGTCTCTCCCACCGCTCCCTCGCTGTAAAATACCAACTTTTCACTTCCTCATCGCGCCCTATTCATGCCGGCGTCCCTCAGGGCGCCGTCCTATCACCTTTCCTGTTTTCTCACTTCATAAACGATTCATTCACTCAAAAACACAGAAACAACACGCACACCGTCGCACCCATCCGCCTAGATGCACACAGTCTTCCGTGGCGAAACATTGTCAAATATCTAGACGTGACGTTCGATCGTAGGCTCACCTGGAAATCACACATTAAAGAGGCGCGAAAGACAATGACGTGGCGCATCAGCTCTTCTGCCACTCTTTAGAAGCCGCTCCTTTAAGGAGAAAACAAAAATTCACATCTACCTCGCATGCATAAGGAGTGCGGGGCTCTTCGCGTGCGAGGTGCTGGCCACAGCGCCATAGACGACCCGCGACCTACTCGTCAGGGCACAAAATTACTTTATCAGAACCGCTCTAAAACCATCTCCAGGTGACGCCTACGCAAATGTACTCCGCTCCTATAACACAGACACTATCTCTTCCGTCATTCACACACTCGCCACGGAAAGAATAAAACCAATCTTCACCAACACGCTTCCCCTCTTTAGCTCCTACACCCAATACTACAATAAAAAGGCATGCCAAAAATCCAAAAAACTCCCCTCCGACATTCTCTTCCTCAAACCTCCCTAAATCCCACACAATAAAACACCCCACACCCCCGCTCTTCCCACCCCAGCTACGCCGCGGGCAAGGAACAGCTCCCGGTAGTGAAATTCTTTAAAGGCCCTGCTAGCTATTATATGTTCCACCTCCGCTCTGTGCTTTTCTGCTTCTTTTGTCACCTCTAAACTCCATCTCCACGCATGTGTTTTGTTCATATCCCATAGCAATCAAAGCGGAGATCGAGGGAGTCGACATGGGGACCTCTTGCCTGACAGCGTTCGATCCCTCGTGGTTGTACCGTCGGGATTAGGAAGACGAACGTCGTCATGACACTTCTCACCACGCCGAACGGACTCAAATTCGAAAACGTCTATTTATATTCGACTACTGAAGGACAGCCTATGTACGTGTTTTTAAAAGAAGTACTGAAAGATATTATTCCCTTTTATTCGTTCACACAAAACGAGAGTATCGTACCCCCTTCCGAAGCGAAGCCCAGCAGCGTCTTCGTATTCGATGACATTGCAACGGAGAAGCAAGACTGTATAAAGGCCTACTTCGCCACTGGACGCCATAAACACACGGACGTGATGTATCTCTGTCAGACATACACCAAAATTCCGAAGCAGCTCATTCGCGACAACGCTAATATAGTGATATATTTCCGACAAGACGACAACAACTTGGAATTTATTTACAACGAGCATGTGGGAAACGACTTTCCTTCTTTCCGCGATTTTAAAGCCATGTGCTGTCGCGTGTGGAACGAAAAGCCGTTTTCGTTTTGTCATTGACAAGACACGGTCGGTGAACAAGGGAAAATACCGCGCTGGATTCGATCGCTTTATTGAAGTCCAACCATCTATATAATATAGTATTTCTTTTCCTCCATCACAGTCGCAATATGGCGTATCTGCGACAACGTAGATATCGAAGAGGGAAGGGCTTAATCGGACGTTTCATCAATCGCGCTGTCTACGCGCTTCCCTTCCCAGTGGCTATCAGTTTTGCGGACCGGGAACGCGACTCAGCGAACGCTTAGCGAGAGGTGATGCGGACATCAATCTCCCCCCAATCCCCATCAATCGGGCGTGCAGGACGCACGAGATTGCTTAACACGAACACAAAGATGGTGAACGAAAAAAAGCAGACGTGGAACTAGCGAAGCGGGCGTGGGAGAGGGTCTGGTCGGTGACGCGAGTATCGGCGAAAGAGCAGCGACGCTCGGTGTGATGAAACTTAAATCTAAATTAGGAGGGGGCGTGAAAAGAGGAAGGGTGATGAAAAATCCAAAAAGAAGACAAGGAAGAAGAGGGGGGAAGAGAAATTCGCGAGCAACGCGAAAATAAACAAAAACTGCTTGATGAAATAAAACTGTTACAACAAAATGGGGAAACAAAAGACACTATTTACACGAAAGCGAAACGCTTTCAGCAGACAGACAGCGAGTTCGTTACGTCCTAAACGCCCCCCACACAGTCGTTCTTCCCCTTCGATTCCACCCCATCCCTCTACTCCACAAGAAAGATTGAAGGTCGAAGTGGAGAAGTCACGATCGATTATTCGAAATAAGCTCAAAGCGCTCCGTCGATTTGAATAAAACCGCGACATCTTCCTTAAGACGTATCTCACCACCCCGATGAAGAACGCATTCACAAAAGGAACGGAAAAGACGAGATTATTATCCGCCCCCGGGAAAAAAGGCGTTGACAGGGCCGTGAACACGGAGAATGAGACGGAGGAATAGCACGACCACACTTCCTCCTCCACCGACCCGCTAGTTTTTAACATTGATGATTCTCACCTAGAAGAAGCTGGCGAAACTATGCAAAATTTCATCCGTTCGCCTAGAAGCAGCAGCGATTCTGCTGTCAATTCTGCAGAGCCTTCGTGGCCGCAATATGTTCTCACGCTCTCGCGACAGGCGCTGATACGGTTTCCGGGCCTCATTTCCGTTCTCATTACAGCAGCGTGAGAGAACGCTCTACATCGGCCGTTCTAAAATGAAAATACACGACAGCGGATACATCACCGTTGGTAAATAAAATTACGAAGCGCGCACCGACCTGCTCGAATTACTTTTCAAAAAAGAACCGAATCTCGCAAATGTGGATGAGAGCGATTGGAATGATTATAAGAAAATTCTGCGCACAGAGAAGGATACAAAAAGAACGGCGATATTTTCGCTGGTAACACGTGGAAATACAATCATGTATTTGCAACACTATTTCCTCCTCCCACTCCTTCTCGTACACCGCGTACCTTAAGAGCACACAGAATGCGACAACGGAAAAAAGCGGGAAGGGGTCTTAGTTTCGTTACCCCTCCAGATTATAAATACTGGCGTGACCCCAACAAGCTAGTGCGCTATGCTCGGTCTCTTAATCGCGTCGAAAGAAGCCGGAAACGGAGGTCACGACGGGGAAATAATTTTTAGCAGGCGACCTTTAGCAGGCGGTTTGGTGGAGATGCAACCGTTCGCGAAATCGAATCGGGGCATGCGATACATTTTGACCGTGATCGATGTCTACTCCAAGTACGCTTGGGCGGAAGCGCTTAAAAAAACGGGGAAATCGCGAAGGTCTCTACGCACGCGCGCGGCCCAGAAAGCCTACACTGAAAGAGCGCATGTATAGGCGTTACTCCGCCGAGGGCACGCGTCGCTGGACGCGCATGCTTCCCTCGCTTGTCGAGGACTATAATAACACAAAACAGAACGATCGACATGAAACCGAAAGACGTGAAGGACAACAGATTAATGGAGACGGTATACGCCAACGAACTGAAAAAATTTCGCGTCGGCGACCTTGTCCGCGTTGGGCACCGAACTCTTCAAAATCGAACGCATTCATCTTTCCAATCCCATCACATATTCGCTCGTAGATCTTCACGATAAAGCGATTACGGGACGTTTCTACGCTCAAGAACTCCAACACACTCGATTTACACAACAGTACTTGGTAGAGCGCGTCGTGCGCAAAAAAGGCCCGCACCGACTCGTAAAATGGCTTGGCTTCGACGCCCGACACAATTCGTGGGTACACGAACGCGACATGATTACGCTTAAGAAATAGAAGCGATGACTTCCTCTTTGTACGCAAGAAATGGACTTGCTAGAAACGTCTAGAACACTCGACGGAAACAGGATGTGATGACACACAGGAAACCGGATGTATGTCAACATGACTTTTACGGTATATTCCACGTGATCTTTCTTTTTAAATCAGTCACATAAGAACGTTGAGTGCGTGCAGATGTCCCAATGTGATCTTCTGTTTGCTTCACTATGTGGAGTTTCTTTGATACTTTTTGTCCTCGCTCTAAACATTCTCGCACTCTAAACACACGAGAGTGGGAAGGGGAGTGTCCGCGGGACGAGAACGATGGACGCGCGATGGATGTGGGCGTGGACGTTTCCATTATGAACAATGACGGACTGACTGCAGAAGAAGTGACGCGAGATTAACGCATCAAATCGCTAAGGGCTACCGTCAGACAAATTAGACAAAAATGTGATGTCATGAAGCAAAATAGACAGAGATGAAGATTTTGTGTTATTCTCGTTCTCTCACTCAGATGTGTATGTACATTCTTTTAATAAAAAAATGTTATGTATATTTGAAACTCAAAATAAATGTCTTGTTTACATGCAATTGTAGGGTGAATGAGAAGACGAGAGAGACGTCACCGCCAGGCAGGGCCTCCACCCCACTCCTCCTCCTCCTCTAGTCGCCCAGTCTTTTCTTTCAGGGGTTGATAGACAGGCAGGGCACGCCACAGCGGCTGAGTGTGACGACACAAGGTCGCGGCCTTCTTGCGCTGTGACGACACATGGCCGCGACCTTGTGACGTCACAGCCGCTGGGGCCAACACCTGCAGTTGCGAGTTCTTCGGCTTTGGGTCTTGACCTTTCAACGAAAGTAAAAAAACGTTCCACAGTTGAGCCGTCATTCTTCACGTAACGTACACCAAAAGCAGGTTGATCCACGCGCAAAATATCAAGGGTGGAGTCTACTGTTATCGAGAAGCATTTTACAATCTTGATTTCATCAATGATCACATTTTTTCGATCAGGCGGATAAACTCTTTATATACCGTTTTAGATCTGGTGCTGCTACTGCGTTTGTTGCCAAATCTGCTAATGTGATCTTCGAAAAATAAATCATACTCTACAAAAAACTCTAAAACCATCATAAAACTGACAATTATAATTCCTATCAATAAATAAGTTTTCGAATTAAAAAAAACTTTTGGATTAAAGAAAATTGGCTGCCCCAAAAAATTGGCCGCCCAGGGTCCCATGCCTAAATACACTACTGGTTGATAATATTAAAGACATACTGTGCAGTTTGCTGTGCACAGGCAATGTTCAAATGCGCTGCGCACTGACAATTTTGTTCACATAACTGAATTTGGGTAATCTTATCAAAATACCTTTTGGCTTTGGTTGAAAGAAATACTTCACACAAAAAACTGAATACAATCAGCAAGAGCTGCGTGTCTTTTAGAAATGCGGTTATGAATGAAATCTGCTAATAACATCAATTTACATGAAATTTAAAATTTAAATAATGAAGAACAATAATATAATTCTTAATAAAGAAATTATCTTTATACAAAACAGAAAACATTAACCATATTGGTATAAAAATTAGCATCTGATTACATATTTTATTGGCATATTGCAAGAATGTTAACTGAAAATGTGTAGTATTTTGAGATATTCATCCTGAAAATTTGAAAAATTAGCTGAAGTAAAATGCTTTAGTTAAAAAATTATCGGAAACACTCATTTAGAAACCTGTAGTAACTTATTGCATGTAGTCCAATCTAATTAACATGCATACTAGTCATAATAACTCAAATGCGTCTTAGTTTCTTGATAGAATCAAGGGAAATTATTCTAAATTTTAATTTTCAAGAAAATAATTTGTTTAAAAAATAAATGCAATGGAGCATTATGACGTATTATACTTCATGACTAATTCTATAAATTTTATTTGTACACTTTTAAAAAAAGGACTTTGCTACACCACTTGTAAACCAAATACGTTATTACACTTTCTAACAAAATTATATTATCTACTAAAAGTTTAAAAAAATTCACATGAATGTAACCATATTTTCTCTTTGAGTCAATATAGAGCCTATATGTTGTTTTTTAAATTGAAATACACACGCAATTTTGGAAATTGACCAGATCACTTCCTATTAACTGATGGACTGAACTTAAGAATCTTCATCGTGTGGTCAATATGTAAACACCAAGCATTTGAATATCCTAGGCCATACTACACTGTATTTACAGTTTTCCTATCTATTACATCAATAATCAGGTTATGGATCACTCGACACTTGAGAGTGACTAATATTTTTGTGGGTTATCTGTGAAACAATAAATATATTATTATTATTATTATTATTATTATTATATACACATTAAATTTATCCATAATTTAAAAAACGTTTTTGCTTACCTTTAAATAGGATTGTGTTAGGATTAGTTTATGTGTTAACTCTTTACGGGCAACCAATTCACTAATGACGATACGAAAGATGTTTGTTTCCCACTAAACATGGCTGCGTTTGGTAATTTCAAGAGCTGACATTCGATGGAACACACATCCAGAAAGAAATTCGAAATGAAATTATAAGATTTCCACACTAAATTGCCGCTTACTTACAAAATCCGCACACTGACCACTGATTAAATATGTAGCTACACTCCAATCTTCTGAAACGGTGCGAATTCCTGCTACTAACCAAATTCGTTTCCGTCCTCATTTCACATTACTCCAGCATTAATTCAACACTATAAAAATTTCCTTTTATCATAACACTCACCACTGTCACTTTAAATAAAACATACGTGTTCCCGGATCTCAATGCTTGGTACCCAGATCTCTTTGTGTGTCTCATATATGCACTACTTCATGAAGTACAAGTTACGCGATGTACGTAAAGAAATTAATGTGTGCTCGAAATGAATGAGTAAACAGCTCGTGCAGCATGCAGGAGATTTTAACAGCCCTTAAATGGACGAATGTGTAATGAAATTCGTGCGACGTTGAAATGTATATTGAGTGTCGGGCAAGTGCCGCAACAGAGGAGAAGCGGATGTGTGCAGGGTGTGGTAGTGTTCACGGTGTGTTCGCTATGAAGACAAAAGGTACAAACTAAGTGTACAAGAGAAGTGGACTACTACAGTATAGACACTAGCAGAACATCAAGTGAAAAACACGTAGTGCACGGTAGTGCAGTTGCCGTACAGACCACCACAACACGGATTGCTGATGACCACCACAACACGGATTATTCATGATACAGCTGCTGTACAGACCACCACAACATGAACAGTATAGAAATACTTACGTCTTGGAAGTTAGCAGGACCAATTCACCCAATCACAAAACTGTATAGCTCATAATTTGCCGCTTTATTGCCGTTCTTAAGATGTGAAAACAAAAAATTTGCCGCGGGTCATTTTCTCAATAAAATCGATGTTCATGCTAACTTCCATTGGAAGTTAGCAGGACCACACATCTAAATCCGATAATAATGTAAGTATATACACCAAACAGTACTCCAAATTTGCCGCTTTTTATTTATAAACGATTAGTGAAGAAATTATATTGATATCTCTATTTTTTCAAAAGATATTTGCAATCAAAAATTACGCCTACGTTCCTATGGCGAGCGCAATCAAAAAGGAGACCCGTTTCGCCCAAGACCAATAGCCGCAACAATTCATACTTTACGCCAAAATTTGCCCTTAACCGTTGCAAACTGTAATCTGTAATAAAAAAGTTTGCCGCGGACGAGTTAGTTTAAAATACCATGGTTCGAACCCTAGAAATTGAAGAGAGACAGAGAGAGAGAGAGAGAGAGAGGGAGAGACAGAGGGAGTGACAGAGAGAGAAATCAATCAATCAATCAAGAGGGAGAGAGAGGCCGGGGGACTTGATTTCTGGTCGAACGCGGCAGAGCGGACATCCAATACCTCGGGAACGAAGTAAGAAAACAAAAAAAAGCAGAGGGCTAACACTTGGCAACTTCGATTTTTAGTTCGACCAACGTTAGTAAACTCAAAATTAAATAATTCTCTGCTTCATTGTATCATTTCCACGATTATTAGTAAAAACTAGAAAATTCCATAATTTTCTAAATTTTACTATAATAATTTTCTCTTAGTGCCAGTGCTACCAGTGTTAATGTTATTAAGTGTGATTTATAATTATTAATTTGTTATAAATATATAATTATTTATATTGAATTTTTAATTAATTTGGGGTGAGCTCCGGAACCTATAATATATATATATATATATCGTTTATAAAACACACTTTTCCTTAAAATGTACTATTATTTTTCTTTTCATTTTATACCAAAACCACTTTTAAATTTCATATATATCAAACAATTAGCACAAAATATTATTTTCTGCAATAAGTTATCAGTTGGAGTTACGAGTTGCAAGTTATGTACAAGAAAAGCGAATTTATAAATGCAACAGGAGCGGTACCATTATTTCAAGTAATGCTACAAAATGAAATAAAATAAATTTTTCCAGAAGTCTGCAAACTTCTTTGATTGTTCTCACTTCAGAAGCCGAACGCTCGATTTCAACAAAGAAGCGGATGAAAACTCCTCTTAGAAATACAATGACAACCTAACAATGTTGTCAATATAGTAGCAACTTCGAGAAACCAGCAACTTCTGTGAATTAGTGATAGAGAAATTTGTGCATCTGAAAAATTGGCGATTGGATGTTCATTTCAAGTAAACAAGGGAAGTTAAAAATTTCCTTATTTTTGGGCAGATTGGTAAAATTGTTAATAAATGTTTTGTTCCGAACGTTGCCTAATAAAACTGTTGTAACATAAAGGCATCGTATAAAAGCGTCAAGGTCAAAATTAATATAAAACTAAAGCATTATTTTGAAGATTGGTTATAATGTTATAAATAATTTTCTTCACAAGCTCTCGGGTCAGGTCAGTGCTGTAGAACAGGAGACAGCGTGCTCCTTCACCGCAGAAAAGCAGTCGATCAACATCCTCTTATCAGTCGTTGCGTTCATTCAAAGGAAAACAATACGCCGGACGTGCCGCGTGGGTCGACCTGTCGCCGGCAACGGATATGACGCTTATCTCAGCTCGATTTCGGAGCGGCAGCGCGCCACTTGTGTCTCGGTACAGCGAATGCGGAGCCACGAAAGTATGCGAAAATAGTCGAGCGGAGCCGAGCCGTGGAGCGTTGATTTTCAGCGCGAAGCATTTGAACAATTTTAAAATGTTCGAGCGGATATCATTTTCACACTACTTTATTGAAGTACAAAACTTTGGTTCAGAGTGGATCCACTGATCCGCCGGGAGACGGCGATTTTTCGACAAAAACCTCTAAATTCCGATCACTGGTCACGACAAAAGTAGATAAATGTTATTCCTGTATACAGTGAATTACTTCAATACGTTTGTAGACAGAATCCATGTTTTGTGGGTCCTTGTTACTAAAAATCTATTTACGACAAAACGTCTGTTTGTTCGTCTGTAGTTAACACAAGCATCTAAACGCCACACGTTCTTTTTTAGTCAAATCTGTGATACATAATACTTTAAAATCATCTTTGTGAGAGACAAAAGTTATAAGAGTTTCTGTGGTATAGCAGGTAAGCGCACTGTTAGAGAAACTTAGGCACGTAAGATCGAATCTCATCCACGGCGAATAATTTTTGCGGGTAGAAACAATTTTGCGGTTAATTGTATAGTTATAATCATTCGTATCCCTTATAAATATCACATAAAGCATGTGTGTTTGAGGCGCCACTACTTATTTTAGTGTGTTAATGTCTTTTAAAATCACGTATAAATATGCCCCTATTGAGATTCTGGCTTCAGAACGTCTGCATGCGCGCCCGTGTTGGGCTCTAGCGTTATCGCAACTTTCATCTGTGACGTAATTCAACCTTGGCCATAGTCGCCGAAAGATAAGACCGGGAACGACGTCCACAGAGTGTTCTAAAGACCACGGCTTCTAGTTGAAAATATTTCTTAGTAAAATGAGCCATGTAGTTGCGTGGGTTTTAATCGTTTGAATTCTTATTGTGAATTTGATATCTTTGACAAAATCTAAGTGCAATGAATATCACGTAACTATTCTTTTCGTAACAAGTGTGCTTGGACAGCGTGTTGAGAAATATCTGTGATAGCACAATGCGGTCGAGCCAGACCTACAGACTGCAGGGATCCGAGTTCAAATCCCAGTAACACTGGAATATTTTTACCTCCACGTGTAAAGAGAGTTACGTAATGCTGGAGGAGGAAGTGTCGAAATTTTCACAGAAAACACGTTTTGTAAGAAGCTAGTTCGAAGAAAGTGGATTGTTGGTATTGTTCTTTTATTTTCTATACGCAAGGCTGTCAAAACGCTTGTTTTTTGAACCCGAAAAAGTGATTTTCCAAAAAACTTCTTTGTCAATCCGTCTTCGTGTGAGTAATTCTAGAGCCTAAAGTAAACATGATTTTCACCAAAATGGATATTCCTTAAATGATCTGGCTAATATTACGAATCTTCGAATTTGAAACGAATCTTTTAATTTTGTAGGTACTTTACACCAAACCACATCATATTTACATAATTTTCTCAAAAAGAGCTCCAATTTTTTTGTAAATCTATTCCTCGAAGCACAAGATGTTTAAAGATGGCGTACGTTCAATTTTGGGCAACGATCTGAATTTTCGAACATTTCAAACAAATACCTATTAACATTGTCGAAAACAAATATTAACGCTAGAGATTGTTGTTTCATGAAATCTCTTTTTAAAAATAGATATTAAATTAATGTAAATTATTCACTTCACTCTTTCCTAGTAATGATCCACTCTTCACTAGTAATGATTGCTGATATTGGGTCTAACCCCTTCCTTGTTCTTTGGATGGCTACTGTTTTTTTAAATTTTTTCCAACAGTATTATCTCAAAAGTACTGGAGGAGAACAGTTGATATCTGGAGTTGAAGGGATGGTGTTAGCTTCTATTGTAGGCCTGATTCCTTGTGATTCCAGTTAAAAATCAGTAACTGCACTGAAACAGTAGAAGCTCCCGCCAATTGATAATCATAAGTGAATCACCATGTACTGGGTAGGGAGGAGAACGAGGAAATCTTTATGAATTGTCGCCTGCTCTTTCCTTCTCAGATAAATACTTGGATAGTTTATCAAAATCAAATCGGAATTTTAGCGCGTTTGAAGTAATATTAAACATAAAAAATCCCTTCCAGTGTCTGCGTGTTACTTTTTAGCGTATCAAAATATCCCCGACACCCGTATCACATTAGCCTCTTAAGTTGTATCATATTAGCCCCACAAATTTGAGGCTGTATATATGACACGATTAATATTATTGCATTATTTTAACGTAGATAAAAAGATTAATTCTTTCTTAATGATAACCTATTTTCAAAAATATCGTGTCATAAAAAATAAAGAAGTAACATCAAAAGTTTTATATCACGGCGGTAAAGTATTTGACTGGAAAAATTAGCCATTTTAGTTTTGATTTTTTTCCTCCAAAATATTGTAACATTCTGAGTGTTTGCTATATGGTCATTATAATAGAATATATTTCCTATCATTTGTCATTTTCTTGTTAATTTTCGACATAAATAAGTAACAACTCTTAAAGTGTAATACATTAGCCCCAATTTTCTACTGTATAATATTAACCCCGACTGATCTTATTAACATTGTCGAAAAACAATATTAACGCTAGAGATTTTTGTTTAATGAAATCTCTTTTTAAAAATAGATCTTTATTAAGGTAAATTAAACACTGTTTTTTTTAACTGCAAATGCAAATGCTTCACTTTCTTTTCGCATCTAGTGGTGCAGGGGGAACCGTGTCAGGCGAGTTAACTTGAAAGACCCGAGTTCGAATCCCGGCGAGTAGAAAATATTTTCTGCTGCAGTAGGTTTTTTTTGTTGTTTTTTGTTTCTTTTTTTGCAGGTTCACATAGTCCGTATTGAATATTACGTAGCAATTACGAATAATACGTGAAAATACATGCTGTTGAAGCAACACTTGTTTTGAACATAAACCACTTTCTAAATAGTATGTATAGTAAGATAAACTTTATTTAGGTGTGTAAACTTAGACCATTCACTTTGATTCTCTAAATTAAAACTTGACGTAACTGAGAACAGTGTCGTCATAAGAGTTATTATGATACATATATCCAATGCTTTATTTTTAAAATCTTAGGCCCCGAAACGCGCCTCAAGTTAATTATTAATATAATAGCAATAGTCATTTATATATAATATAATTTAATAATTATTTCCAAAGAACCGGAACGCCGTTCCGTCGCGTACCAACAGAAATCAAGCCCTGTATATACAGGATATTCGGGGAAGAAATGTCGAATCTTTCAAAAAAAACTGTTAAGACAATTTTAAGCTTATTTTGTCTAATAAACTACACGGATATTCCAAATGGCTAAGCCGCAATAAGCATTCAAAAGTTGGTTTGGATATATGTTTTCTAGGCAACTATTTGCGTTGTAGAAGCATATAAACACTTCATTAATATCTAAATTGTTTATTATTAACAAAATAAACGAATACATTTGATCAGAAAGAAAAATTAACCTAGAAATAAAAAAAGCACCCAATTTTCACAGTTCGACTGCTTTTTTATTTCTCGGTTAATTTTTTCTTTCTGAACTAATACATTAATTGATATTGTTAATAGTAAACATGTTACATGTTTCTGGTCTGTTTATGTGATTCTAGAATGCAAATTTTTGCGTAGAAACCATATTTTCAAACCAACATTTGCGTGTTTATTGCAGTTCAGCCATTCAGAATATCTATGTAGTTTATTAGTCAAAGTATGATTAAAACTGTCTAAACAGCTTTTTTCAAAGTTTCGACGTTTCCTTCCCCGATACTCTGTATATCCATGCTTCTTTAAAACCAAAAATAATAATTTGCGTACTGCAAACTAATTAATTAAACCCATGGCAGTAGAACCGTTAACATAAATACTGTCACATATCTTTCGCAGGATAAGGAGTCAAATTTAAACAAAAATTATAGTTCACATGAATTTTGACAAATTGCGTCTTACTTTCTATGACATTCAAATGGTAACATTATATTACAATATTCAATTGGTTAACAATTTCGGCTAAAGAGTCTTGTTTGATAATTCTCCAATTTCGTATTGTAATAAGATATCTTACGATACTCATGTCGTAAATAACTATTTGACAACTATTATGTTTAGTGTATGTGTCTAGCAGGTTTTGTATTATTCTGAGAAACTGGATCATACGAATCACGTTTACTACGTTATTCACACAGGATCACATGAATCTCAAAAAAGTATTTAATAATATAATCCTTACTGATGAATCAACGTTTTATTGATGATTTTAATTTTGAAAATGTTCATTAGTTTGGATGTTTAAATATAGGTATCACATGTAATTACATGTCTGTTAAACAAGATAGTATTATATGAAGCAAGAAACATTGTTTTTCATTTGATCATTCAACTTCATCAATCACTCAATTACTTTAATTTTCTCTGCTTATCAGTTTTTTAATCTCAGATCTTCGATGAAGACATGAATCAAATAACATCGTAGATAATTGAGTGTTTTAAAAATAATAACGTGAATAAATGCTTATATTTATTGAATTGGTTTCATAATAACCTGTAAAAACATGGGTTTTCTGTAGGTTTTGGGGATGTTAAAAACATGCAAATAGTAAAGGCAATGTTAAGCTGGTGACCTTTAACATTGTTTATTTGATATTTTTCTTAGGGATAGTTTATAATGGTTAAACGTTTTCAAAGATTGCACATTAGATACCTCGAATGGCCCGTTTCCGTTTAATAAACCGCTACGTTCTCCCTGTACAGATGGTCGTGCAAAATTCAAGGTTTTGATAGATTCGTAGAATGGCGGCCAACAAACCACCTTCGAACTCTGACGATACTGAAATGTAATCTGTGTTGGGAAGGTCATATCACTTGACCACCAAGTTCGTTCTATGTATTTTCATTGGGAAATGCTAGAGCATTGATATTTACTAAACTGTAAACAAACGATAAATCTCTTTGAATTGTTATAACATCTCCTTTGCTTTCTTTTAGTAGTATCAACTCGTTTTACCAAGTACGTGAGTTTGTTATATTTTTACGCGCTACAATAATTTAATTTTACAAGTATTTATTTTTAAGCATTTAAGAATTCATGAATTTTCATTGAAACGTTCGCCAATCTAAAAAACGTTTTAAATGTATATTAAATATATTAATGTTGTTTAAAAATGTGTATTAACAATGCGTAGATTTAGCACATGATGCTTTTAGCGCTGATTTGAATATTATACAATGAAATCATCAAATTAACAGTTTTAGAAAGATGATCCTGACTTATTGAATGATAAATTGAATTGAAAATATTAACTTAAAGTTGATATACGTTCATTTAGAAATTTCTATACTTATGTAAATATTGTGATGTGTGATTCTACTCATGTGATCTTTCAACACACAAAATAAATATTTCTTTATTTGAAAACTTTAACATTCCAATTATCCAATTCAATACAGTTTACAGCAAACAGCTAATAGTATGTTTCCCTATTTTTTTTAATGGTAATGGGTAAATAAGAGAAACATATAGTTTCTAACTCACGGTTTTAAAAGAAGCCTTTGAAAAAAATTAATTATACAGCTATTCGGTTGTTCAACATCCCTCTGATAGAAAAGCAGAAACATTCATTTCGACGTAATGCATATTCAAAAATAATTTGTATATAATCAGTTTCCTCTTTATTTGATAAATATATCGACTTGCAAATTGCAGCATTTAAAAGAGAATATAAAAACAAAATAAAAGTTATATTCATACTCGCCATAAAAAGACGGATTTAGCGTAATTAAATTGGTCACAGAATTTGTTTATAAGCTACGTGTTTTTTTAAGTGTAGCAAGCAAAAGCGCAACATTGGAGAACTGTTTTTTTTTCAGTATGCTTGTGTTAAGTGAAAACAAATGGGGTCATTCTAAGATGTTAATTTCTTATAAACAATTACATATATCTCGAGAACGAAATATAACACCGATCGAATTCCGGAATTTTGTATCGCGTTTAAACGCCACTCAGATGAGACAATAAAAAATTTGCAACAATTGAAAATTTATAAACAATTTCCAACTTTTGCAAATCTAAAGGGGGAGGGTCTCCCGATGCCCCAAAGCCGAAAATTGTGAATTAACAATTTTGCAACAATTTATAATTTTATAAACAAATTCGAAATATGCGTTAGAACGACTGGGAAGGGTCCGCAAATTGTGCCTGAAATGAGCATCTGAAAATTGCACTTCGACTAGAGTTACAAATCGATTGCTAAACGTTAGATCAATTGTTGCTAAAATGTTAAATATTTACGGGTTAATTGACAATAATTCTGGACGGAAACCCCCGCTGAGAAATATTTTTTTGTCGTGGCGAACGTGCAGGCAAAATCTCTCCATCGGTAGGGCAATATGACTTATTTCCGCCTCGTACGTAAACAAACTAGCCCCCTCCCCCTGAGGGAACGTCCTTTCCACCCCTTGGGATGTTGCACCAATCACAGACAACTGTGGTTCTACCGGCTAGCGATTGGTCAACGCGTCCCTCCCCCAGGCCGAGGGATGTCCAAGTTTGACGGCGCGGTGTGGAAGATAGAATTTTGCCGGCCACTTTATCTGAGGGAAAGGGTACGTTTACAAGAAAGTAAAAATGATATTTCATTAAAATCTGTCCCCTATTTATAATATATTCGTAGCACTGCGTTCAACATACTCTTAATAATACACTTCACCACAATAAGAGGCTCAGTTAATCCCATACTGCAGTTAAGTGGATAATTTTTTCGTCAACTACATTTCTGCATCCCACGAAATTTGCTAAAACTTGAAAATAAATAATTTCTATTACTGTTTCTTATATTAACTTCATATTATTATGTAAAAAGTTTGGCTAACCTAAGATAAACAAATGCAAAAAAAAGCATAACTGGCCCTGTTAACCAAACTGTTCTAGTTATTTTAGTATTATTATTTGGTCAAATATAAATATTTGGCTATTTTTGTTTTTGGTTTATTATACATAGAAGGGGCTCTAATCTGATGATTGACTAAGAGCCTTTGAACTTAAAGTCCGGTATTGAGTTTTTATCCAAAAATATACATGTTACTAACAATATCTCTGACATTTTTCTTGTCCTGCGCTTCAATGTTGTTGGGCGAAAACTGCATTTCGATATCTACACAGTTTAAAGTTATGAAGGTTGTCCATAGTTTGTGAGGCACCTGCTATTTATATTATTTCAGTTATTATTTTAATCACAGCTCTGAAATATAAAGTTGAAACATATACTAACTCGGAAATATTATACATAATTTATAACTTTACTCTCCCATTTCAGTACCGTAACCTATATTTACAATATAGGAAGTGTGGGGTACGGAACTTGTCAATGTTAGGCCAATTTTTGTCAGGAATGTAGTAGCTCTGTCTTAGTGATGTCGCGAGTTATGTCGTGAGCTCGTAGGTTCGATTCAAAGTTTTCCTTTGATTTTTTTCAATAATAATTAGCAACGTGCCGGTCTTTTAACACTATATTGTTTACATCCACATTGCAATGGATTATTTATTCTTCATTATTTATGTAGCCGTTTTCTCTCTTCAATAAGAGGACCAAAAGTCATCGTTCTCTATCACGGCTTGTAATCGACGCGAACTGAAGCCACTCACGTAGCAGGATAGTTGGGACAATGGGTTACCTCCTCCCACGCATCAATCACCACATGCCAGAGAGCATCTGCCGTGGACGGGGGTGGATCTGGCCAATTTCCTTCCACGTTTCGTCTCGACCCACATATTTTCAATTGGGTTCAGGTCAGCTCCACGAGGAGGCCAGCCCAGAACCGGTACTTCCTCCTGCTGTGCAGGCCATTCCTGAACCAATTTACTTTTGTGAACCGATGAGTTGTCATGTTGAAAATTCACTTCGCCATCCGGATACGTTTGTCACATCGACGGAACCATAATATCTCGCAATATATGCAGATATTGGGTGTCGTGTAGGTGTCCTTCTATCCTGTGAAGAATTCCAAAGCCACGTGCAGAAATGCATCCCCAATACACCACAGATACTCGTCCAGAACGCGTACACTGACGCACATATTCAGAATAATTACGGGTCCCCCGAGGTCTGTACACTCGTACAGTACCTTCTGGGGAAAATTACATTTCCCCAGTCACGATGAAGGTTGTCCTCGGCAAATGCTAACCTGTAGAGCCTATGATCATCGGAGAGTCCCTCCTTAACCGCTTCCCTGCGGGACCGAAGTCCCGTGTCCCTCAAGCGGTTCCTAACAGCTCTCGAGCAACCAGAAAAGTTCGTGACTCGTTTCAACTGAACCGAACTGAGGAATGGTGTCACCCTAGCCTGGTTCACCAATTCGACGTCCTGGAATTCGGTAAACACACGCCACAGTCCGGCGCCAGCACGTCTTGCCACTTCCCTTGTTTCTCGATACTGCTGCAACCACCTACGTGCAGTAACGTGAGGTCGGAGTCATAACGACACCCGGCCTCCGAAGCAAAGAGTCCTATTTTCAACCAACGCTACGACTCGCTCCTTGACAGACCGATTGTAATGCGATATGGTGAAATAATGTGGGCATGTCGCACGGCGCGGCACTTCAAGAGAGGGGAAATGCGAGGGGTGGGTTCCGTCCTCAGCGGAATAATCAATACGAGTAACGAGATATTTTATGACGTAAATTATCCACTCCACGCAATTTTGCGTAGTGTAACGATTATGGACAATGTTCTGAAATTACATATTATAATGTACGAAGGTCACTCCAAAAGAAATGCACACTATTTTTAAAAAAATACAGTTTTCATTCTACATGTTTGAAAGTTTTACAGTAAGTTGTACAGTCGTACCAACCGACGTGCTAGCAGTACGTTTTTTCGAAATTTTGATTGATAAAATCTAATGTCGGCATGCATTGTAATACATCTAGTTTTTTGATATTACAATTGTTTGGTGATGAAATCACCAGAATAACGTTCGTAAAAAAAACTATTAATTTTAACTTACGTTCATCGAGCAAAAGAACTTTACCGTGTGATAAGTTAAAGCCCTGATGAGTCCCAACGAAAAAAATTCCGTCTTAATCCTTTTATCGAGTACTTTATGCTAACAAACGAAGCTAAATTCTAATGGTATATTCTAAAATATTTTGATATTTCGATAGCAAGAAAGTCGTCGAATGATGACATTAAGCGACAGTGTTACTTAATATTCATTTTTTCCCACTTCCCAGGCAATATTCTGCATCCGTTTATTTTCTGACTTCCAATTTACAATTAGAGAAAGCGTACCTCCGTATCTCTGTTCTGATAGACTGGATCATTTTCTTGAGAAACTTCAATAAAATATTTCAATAGTCTTTAACTTATTAAAACTTAATTAAATTAATTTAAATTACTTAATTAACTGAAGTTCATTCACAATTAACTTTGTAATTACTGCGGAATTACACGAATTCAAACGGATTGCTAAGGCTGTATTAGTATTTTTTGATATTAAATAAAAAAATAGTTCAGGCATTGGTCATGAACTAATTCTTTATTTCAATGAATTCTTTTAAATGAGTAAATAGTATTAATTCTTGTGCGAAGACAACTTTTTTTCAATTCCTCTAATACGATAAAATAATATTTACAGTTTTTCTGATAATTCTAATCACTTAAGAATTGCATTCTAAAACATGTAAAAAACCGATAGTAATATAAACGTATAAACCCGTTTTCATATATTTATATTATGAGACTTGAGATTTGAAATTAAACTTGCAATTTTTCCTCTAGCAGCCGTCGACACTGTCGCTTTTGGGGAAAGTGGCCTTCGCGACCTTTCCCCTGTTGTCGCAAAAGTGCCGGCGCCGCGAAGGCAACCTTCCCGAAATGCGACAGTTGCAACGGTTGCTAACAGGAAATCTCGTACTTTTAGTTTAAAATCACATGTCTGAAAGTATAATTTTATACTCAAAATACTATCAAAACATTAACGTATGTTACATCAATGCATTCGTCTCTTTATGATTATATATCGCTAGTGAAAAAATGCACGGTTCTATTTAAAACAATTAAATTTCTCGAAAACTAAAAATATTTCGAATTATATCTCTACCACACATTACTTCCCCTATGATTTCGCATTGTTAAGGGAAAACTGTGTTTCGATATCGGGAACCGTTTAAAAGTTATGAAGTGGCCCATAGTTGTATAATTTGTATAATTCTATTTAAAGAAAATTTTCATTACGAATTTTTCTATTTTCCAATTAATAAGCGCTTTTTACAACAGTTATTATGTTTTATTTAATAGAAACCTCATAAAAACATTCTTCTCTTTTGTAATTCAGTTACCTATCTCCCAGGAATGTTTCCGCGCTCAAATTTCCTTCGTTGCCCGCTGCAACAACGATTTTGAGTGGCAGCACCCGCGAGGCATAAACAGGAACACGAATGCCCATGCGGGCAAAACTGGCCGCCCTTGCTATAGATTCTGCTAGGATATTATTTGATTGACAGTCACAACTATTACGATCGCGACATTTTACAATCTTTTATGTTAGTCATCAATATTCCCTTCGAGATTCTGGATTTTTTTTTCTGAAGCTTGGCATATTGTCAGTCTACTCTTAATGCAGGTATTCTTCAGCTCTCCGATCGCAATAAGACGTGACTTGAACCGCGAGTACTTGGAAAGCGAGTACAGCAATCTAGCTCAAATCAAGAATAACATTGGCATCAGTTAAACGCCATTCCTAAAATACATTAACAAAATTATATAAGAGTTTTCAATACATTATCAAAGAAAAAACAAGAACTGTTGTTATAAAAAATCTCTAATGGTATTAAATTTTAAATATATATATATATATATATATATATATATATATATATATATATATATATATATACACAAATAGATAAATAGATACAAAGCGTATCTTTTACCTGGGGCAAAATTGTATTTTTTCTGTATATAATCTGACGCCCCCACTTAACTAATTGGCAGCTATACTTGTGTTTTTCTAATGTGGCAACTGAGAGTAGTACAGTAAAATCTAGTTCGATATACTACGTGATCAATAGCATGGACTAAACATTTCTCTCCGTGTAATGATCAGATTCAGACATAAACATAAGTGTAATAATTGTTCATTGGTTGTGATGAATGAAATTGTTCAATGGCCAATTTCAATTTTCTGTTCTGTTCGCTTGTCATGGACAATTTTAATGTATGCTGAAATCAAAAATAAAGAAAAACATGATTAATGTATATACAATATACATAAACAAATATTGGTTATTATTACACATATGTTTATGTCTGAATCTGATCATTATTCACGTATATCTATATTCTCTATTTACAAATGTAAAACATAACCTTAGTCCAACTTACAAACGTTTTAAAATATCAGTTTCTAATTACAAGTGGAGAATTCAGGGCACTGAACTTACCGACGACGTTATCACTTCTCAAAAAACTGCTCACAGTGACCGAAATTGCGTCAGAGTATTTTTTTGTTTGGAAAACAACGAAAAGTAGCGAGACGCGACGTTTTCCTCTACATTTACATACGCTTGTCGACAAGCAATGACCAAGAATGGCGTCTGCGTATACTCCCCCCTATAGAGCCTTAGTAGTACCATGTTTTGTATAGAAGCAAAATAAACACACACAATTTAGATCCTAAACTTGGTGTATTTAGTTAAATACCTAACAATTTCATTATTTCACTGTTATTTACGGGCTTAAATATACTTTGTGATGATTCGGTAACGCGCGAGTATAGTCGGAGCAAACAGGAGGCAAGAAAATGGAGGCTTTATGGAAAATATACACGCCAAATTTATGAGGCGTATTCGCATAAAACGCGTTGGACAGAATGAATGATGTTAAATGTTAACAGGAAGGCCGATGGCCGGAGCCTCGTCATCTTGGATCCGCATAAAAGTGCGTCAGCAGCGTAAATCGTGGCTCGCATGAAATGCATTGGACAGACTCGGTGATGTTTTATGTTAACGCGAGGGCGGATGGCCCGAGCGTCGCCCGCAAATGCGTAGCGATGTGTCACTTATCCCGGGAAAGTGCTTCGGCCACGCCGCCGCTAGTGACACATTCTTGGAATCCACAGCGTGCATGAATGTATCGTATTACAAACTGCCGTTCTGCCTATTTACGAAAAGCTGATGGCGTTTGAATATTTTGGAAAAATCTGGAGGTGATACAGAATGGCACAGACATTTTCGTAGCAATATTTTCTGATTTTCTTGGTGTGGACTGGCTTTAAGGTCTTGCTCCTTTCTCTGGCCAGCTGCCGCCTCTTTTCACCGCAAGTACATATTCTTGACATTTTCTCAACTTTTCGATTTCCTAACACCAGAACCTAAATATTACTTCAATAATATTAAAGAAGAGAAACATTTCGTCCTAAATATCAATTTTCCTTGAACATTTTGAAGCCGTTTGTAAGAATTATGCGATTAAGCATTACTGTAAATGCGAAATTTGACGCTTTTTCACGGGAAGCTATTGAGTTTTCGAAAACCTTCATTGGACATCATTTGAAGAACTTCCACTCACAAATGCAATAACGTATTCAAATCGATGGAAATGTGCAATGTGAGAGATCTTTACGAAATTACATTTGTGTAATTTTTGAAAAAAACAAATAATACACCAAAATGAACATATTAAACCGTGCAATTAGCAGTATCCATTTCAAAAGTTTGAAGTAAAATTTGGAGCCATTTTTGAAAAAATGGCGTTTGGGCGTTTCTGAAAATTCGGAATTTATCTCATTTAAAAACTAGACGTGCTACAGAATGGCACAGACTTTCTCGTAGTTTCGTTTCCTAATTTCCTTGGTGTGGACTGGCTTCACGTTCTTGCCTCATCCTCTTGCCAGCTGCAATCTGTCGCCGCCAAAAATACATTTTTTTGGCATTTTTTCAACTTTTCGGTTTCCAAATAGTAGAACCGAATATTTCGGTTAACAGTGAACCTATGGTTTTCGAAAAACTTCATTTAAAGTCATTTGAAGCACTTCAACTCACAAATGCAATGTATACAAATCGATGGAAATGTGCAATTTACGCCGTGAGAGATATTGAAAAAAATTACATTCGTGTAATTTTAAAAAAAAGCAAAAGGATACTCCAAAATAAACTTTACGCCATATTAAACAGTGCCAATACCACTTGTTATATTTCAAGGTGCAAATATCACCTAATAAAATTATACGGTCGCCAGTTGCCAATAAAAATGCAACAAAAAATTTCTTTTATTCATTTTACCAATGATGACCTGGAAAACCTAATGGATTGGAGCGGGCCTAACATAAAAACCCTAGGCTTGGATTTCTGCAAGATTACATACAACTTTCTAGCTTTGAAAGTGTAATCAGGAACGGGAAGAAATCTGGAATCCTTTTTCCTGGTTCAATCTAAGCTTAAGATGTACACAATCTAAACCAGGCGCGGCTCGTCATTAAAGGCTGTAAGGCGGAGCCTTCCCTACAAAAATCGCCGCCCAAAAGAATGTAAAAAATATTTATAAATGTATTTATTTGTTAATAATGGATTTGTGAGTTATATTATGTAATAATCATATCAAAATTTTTATATGATAGTGCTACAACGCTCGTTCGTAACGCATTTGAAGCTGTTGACAGGGAAGAGAAAAGCGTTAGGCTCCCACTTCATTCTGCCATAAGCCCCTGTGTAAAACGAGGAGGGCGTGACGTCATGCATTCGCTGCACAGGCTTACGGGCGGACGAAGGCTGCGGCCTGGCAGCCTTCAAGGGTCAGGACCTGGGCGCGGCCGAAGCCTGGGTGGGCGTAGGGTCTGAAGAACGGCGTGCTCACCAGATAGCAATACTATGCAGCTCAGTGAGAAGCACTGAGCATTAACTAGTTGTTCAAATACGCGGTAGGAGCGCTACTCCCTTATCGGAATGTGTATACAAATACTTAATTTAAAAACCAAGTCCTAATGAAAAACGTAGACAAAACTGAAGCTGATGAAACCACTGATAGTGCCACATTATCACAACTGGTTTTTATTTTGAGATATGAGATAATGGGGAAAACAGAGGAAAGATTCGTAAGCTTCGTTCAACCTCAGAGACAACGCAGAAGGCAAAAGTGATGCCATCTTCACAATTCTTGAGAAAATGAAGATACATGAGATTCCTGAAAAACTTATTGCTCAAAGTTATGACGGTGCTCCCGTCACGAGTGGTCATAACAATGGGGTGCAAGTGAAAATAAAAGAAAAATATCAGAAAGCCCTCTTTATTCACTGCTACGCCCACCACTTAAATTTGGTTGTTGAACGTTGCGTTACCGGAAATAAGCAAGTGAAATTTTTTTTAGTAACTTGGAAGGAGTCTCAACATTTTTTTCCCAGTCTCCTAAACGAACTGCAGTCCTTGACGAAGTGGTGAAGAAACGCATTCCCAATTGTCCCCAGTCCATCAGGTGGAATTTCAAGTCGCGGTGCGTTACCACTGTATACAAATACAGAGAAGAAATTTTAGTGTGTTTAAACACAATTATTGAATGTGAAAGTAGCGACTACGAGACAATTAATAAGGTCATGGGGCTTAAATGTTTCTTGCAGGACGACGATTTCCTTTTCTGGCTACAATTCCTTTAACAAAGTCATGCCTCATTGCGATATTTTATTCAATGAACTTCAGCAGAAGAATATAGATTCAGTGAAAACGCTGAAGTACGTTTCTGAATTTGTTTGTTCCATACAAGAAATTAGAGTTTCACTCGACACTGGGGAGAAGAAGAACCATCGGCAAAACGCGTGCGTTTTACAGAGCCAAGAAAAGTGTGTGCGAGAGAAGTTTGCGACATCATAATAACGCAAATCAAGGACCGTTTTCTTTTCAGCGATCATCTTTCGGTGGCAAAGTTGTTTGAGCCATCATTATTTCCACAACACAGCAAAGCATTTCCAGAAAAAGAATTTAAAACTGCTGTTGACTTGTATCATTTAAACTATCGATTTACGCCACGAATTAAAAGTACTGTACAGTCGAGCAGATTTTGTAGGGGCATCGGGAGCGTTAATTTTGCTGAACTTTATTTATGAGAACAATTTAACAAAAGTTTTTCCACAAAGTGTCAAGCTCCTTAAGATTATTGTGACCATCCCGATGACCACGGGTGAAGCAGACCGTTGCTTTTCTACTCTCAAAAGGGTGAAGACCTTCATTCGAAACACAATGAAAGAAGATCGACTGTGTGCGTTGGCAATGTGTTCCATTGAAAAGGAGTTATTGTCATCACCGAACGTCAATGAACTCGTTATATACTACTTTGCAGAACAGAAAGAGAGGAGAGCTGACTTCATTTACAAACAAATAAACTAAGGTAAGCCAAATATTATAAGTATGTAACGTTAACATAGTTGTGCTGCGGTGCACTCCCCCCCCCCAAGCAATTAAACAGTTGCAGCCTACCCCATTTAGAAAACCACGAGCCGCGACTGATCTAAACCTTTTCAGCTTACAATATAACATTTATTCAATTTTATTGCAGTTATGGCTGTAAGGCTCTCACCTCAGCTTTTAAAGAGTATCTCTTATTGGGAGAAACGACTCAGAATTACATCAACACTTTGGCAAATTTGGCAGGCAAAACATCCCGTGCCTCGATACAAAAAAGATAACCATATTTATCTAATGCAGAACTACTTTGTTGTTAATAATTCTGTCTTACTCTCCATTTTAGGAGCACAGAATACAACAAATGAATACAAAATTGTAAAAAGAACATGCTAGTTACTTTGTTTACGTGGACATGAGTTTACCAAAAACAGATGAAGAACTCTTGTGTGGTGTCAAAACAACATATTAATCACAGCGTGACCGTGGTTTCTTTACACAGATGTACTCTTAAAAAACTGGCTACCTCCTTAAGGCACCTTTGACCTTTCACACCCGCAGCAGTGTTTTCATAAAGCCGTTGTCGGCCGATCCGCGGCCTCAGAACGGCGTTACCCGAACGGCAGACTTAGGTCGCTCACGGGGCCAAGCGACGGGTTCCAACTTAGAGGTCACTGCAACCCAACCGTCTCGTCTTCAAACGTTCCTGTATTAGGAACTAAGGAGCTGCAACATTAAAACACAAATTAAGGAAATGTGCAGATCCCACAACCGAGCGCACTCAGATGCAATTCAATACAAGGCTAGTATCAAACACATCACGAGCCTGCGTATCCATGCGCATGAAAGGCGCCTTACAGGGATTTTGCATCAAATTTAACACACTGCTGCAAATGGAGTCAACCAGTTAGTACATCATTGATACATTCTTACAACTATACACTTTAATATACTAAGAAACCAAGATCATGCTTTCTACCATAAACGGCTCTTAGCCCCCATTATTGCCCATTACTGGTCACCAACCCAAAGAGTACCACATATAAATAAAACCTTTTAAAAACCAGTGATAACGGTACTGAACCGGGCCATGGCCACCTTCAGTTCAGGCCGGAAGGTGAAGATTTGGCAACGCTGTCGTTCAGTCCGATGCGAAACCGAATGAATCTACTGCAGCCCCAGGCAGTGCCGGCGAGTTATTCGAGTAGTGTTTGTTCAGTATTGGGTATTGGGTTTGATTTGCCGTTTTGTAGCGAGCAATTGTAGTTTCCTTGTGTTGTTTATAATTTGCTGTTGTGTTGTTCACAGAAATCTTTCAGGTAGCTATGTGTGATTGCGTTTGTTTAACTTTGATGTGCACGTGGTGATGCGTGTAGTTGTGAACTCGGTTTTGTTTCATAATTACAGTTTTAATGCCTGTCGCTCGCAAGGATTGGAAGAAACCTATCTTTGCATACGTTTTATAAGTAGCAGTGAAGGTAATAATGTTTACATAATGTCTAATTTCTCTGTTTATATCATTCATAACATAAGCTTTAAAACTATAACCTATGTTCTTACACTATAGTTGTAAACTCGAAGGTTTTGTTTTATAATTACAGATGTAATACCTGTTGCTCACAAGGATTGGAAGTGTCTTTGCGCGTGTATTATAAATAGTAGTGAAGGTAATTATATTTAGATAATGTAGAATTTCAATATTTATATCTTTCATAGCATAATAAAAGCTTTTTAACTTTATAACCTATGTACTTAAACTTAAGCCAGATTTGTTTCATTGCAGATGCCTGATAAATGTTGTGTTCCTAACTGCAGAAGCAATTATGCTTCAACAGCCAAGGAAGGCTATGTTCCTGTTTTTCGATTTCCCCTGAAACCTGATGTCAGAGAGCAGTGAATTAGGAGCATTCATCGAGCAGATTGGAAGCCTTCAAAATATTCTGTAGTTTGCATAAAACATTTCCGTGAAACTGATATTTCAAGATGCGATAAATTCAATGATCCTTCTGGTGCTCCAAAAGAAATTCCTAGAAGCAAATTGGAATTAGTTCCTGATGCTGTTCCAAGTGTGTTTTCTGGATTACCAAGTTATTTAACAAAAAGTGTTGTAGTGCAGTGCACAGACCCTCAAAAGCGGAGGGACAAAGCATCAGACGATTATAATAAGGTTAATGAGTGGTTAGAAAGTGACAAAATAAATAATTTTTCATCATTTTTTAGTGACATTAAGTCAGGAAAGAAAGTTTTTGAAGAGTGGAATATTCATTATATGAATGACAAAGTGCATGTTTTTGCATGTTTGATTTTGGAAAAATTCCCCAAATTACTGTTAGTGTGAGTATTACAAATGATCTTCAATGTACAGTGTGTGTAAACAGGCAGATTTTAAGTAATGAACAGTTACAGTGGATTCTTCCAACCAGTTCACGTGTTGAGCGGTGGTCCCAACTTGAAAATTTACTTATTCATTATAAAAGTGGGAATGCATCAGAACATTCTTTGGGAAAAAAAGAAAAATTGTGTTGATTCAATCAAATTACAGTTCACATTACTATTAGATTTGATGAAAGAAAATGATTCTCCTCAAAATGAAAGACAAATGAAATTTATTTTTGAACAGGTTAATTTAATTTTCAGTAGGGGTAGGAAATACTGTGGAAACAATTCTAAGTTGTTTCATTATATATTTACAGTCATCCGCATGCTATACTGTTATCAGGGAAACTAAATTATTAATTTTGCCTCATCCTAAATATTTGCAGCAGCTTTCATCAAAATTTCATGTATCTCCCAAATGTGAGAGTGAAAATAAGCACTTTTTGAGATCCGCTGCAAAAAAACTAAACAACTTGGAGCGTTTTGTGATTTTACAAATAGATGAGATTTATGTAAACCCTAAAATAGATTATAGGGGTGGGGAGATTTCTGGGTTTGCTGAAAATTATGTAACCTCACCAGCAAGAACTGTACAAGTTTTCATGCAGGTATGCAAGTCATACAGAACATTTCTTACTTTTGATTCTGTTCATGTTTTCAAGAACATACGGAATAATTGACTGAAAATGAAGGACGCTAACAATACATTTTTCTCTCTTTCCTTTGAAGGCGAAGAAATTTTAGAAGCCAAGTTTTCTGATATTAGGCAGCTTTATCAAACAAAGGAATACATTGTTGAAAACTGCATTCAAGTTAAGCTACAAGGCTGTATTTCCTAACAAATTAGAACGACAGAAAGTATCTCTAGTTTGATATAAATTTAATGAATATACTCTGTCTGCTCTCAAAAGAGAATGGGAGAGTAAATCTGGTATTGTCACAAGTGAAGGGACTGTTCAATTTGTAAAAATGATTATTCAGTGGTGGAGCATTGTTAATATTAAATCTGCATTCAAAGGAAATAACACCAGAAATTCTTTAGAAATTCCATTTACATCAGAAAATGATGAAAGTTTGGAATTTTTAGAAAAATTCCTACTTTGGCTTCAAAGGTGGAACAGCATCAGGAAGGGTTGTCTGACATTGAAACATTTGCAGCACTCCATCAGTGTACAACTGTGTTACAGTGAAACCCCTATTTTACGCCTCTCCGCGGACTGGTCAAAAAAAGTGTAAAATCGAGGAAAATGTAAAATCGAGGAAATTATTTTTCTGCACAGATTTTATTCCAAAACACAAAATTGTAAAAACAAACAAAATTCTAAAAACACACAAAATTCTAAAAACACACAAAATTCTAAAAACACAACACATTGAAACTGGATACATTAAACAGATTTTACCCTTAAAACATGACTCTATATGCAACTTCACACAATCACTTGTTCACCCAGTCCAAAATCGACATTTGCTTTTTATTTTCTAAGTGTTTTAGAGCATAAAGTTTATTTTCAATTTCACTGCATGAAATTAACACATTTTCATCCACACTAAATTGTTGAAAATACTTTCTAGCTGTGTCAAGTCCTCTAATGGCTTGTATAAATGTAACCTTTTCCTCATCCTCCTCGTCCTCCTCTTCAGCAATTTCCTTGTCTATAGCAGAAGATTCTTCATCCAGAATCTGGTCAATAGACTGAATTTCACAAGTTAATAGTCCATTGTCCACAGTTACATAATCTTCAAAATCACGGTCATTGTCACTTATTTTCAAAGAAAGCCAGTCTTGCGTTTCATAGGAAGTTAAAACTGGAAGGACAATATTTTCCATTTCACTATCAACTTGAAATCCATAGTTTTTGAAACAATTTTTAATTGTTTCTGGAGATATTTCTCTCCAAGCTTCAGCCACAAAATGTAATGCTTGAAGGATGTTTAATTTAAGTTTAGAAACATCTTCAATCATCCCTCCATCTATCATCGCAACTGCTTTCCTTAATAATTGCTTCCTATAATAGCACTTGAAAGAGTGGATGATGCCCAAGTCCAGTGGCTGTAAATGGCTGGTGCAATTTGGAGGCAAAAATATAATCTTTATATTTCGCAGCCCACTGGTTTCCTTCGGATGAGCAGCACACTGGTCAATGAAGAGAATAATTTTTCTGTTCTTGGCCCCCATCTGCCTGTCCAACTGTACAAGAAACTCTTCAAAAATTATCCCAGTCATCCAGGCTTGCTGATTTGCTTTGTATTTCGTCGGTAACGTTTTAATATTTTTGAAGCATCGGGGATTTTGGAACTTGCCGATAACTAACGGAGGCAATTTCTCGCTACCATCGGCATTACATGCCAGTAGCACGGTGATCCTCTGTTTGGATTTTGTGCCTCCATGGCATGCGTCCCCTTTAAAAGCCAGCGTTCTGTTGGGCTGGAGATTGAAGAACAATCCCGTTTCATCTGCGTTGAATATGTCCTTTAATTCATAGCCCTCCGTTAAATGACTAATTTGTTGCTTCCAGTCAGAAACGGTGGCTGGATCCACACTCGCGCTTTCTCCCGACACAGTTTTGTATACAAGATTCTGGCGCTTTTTGAACCGGTCCAGCCAGCCATTGGACGCCTTGAAATCTTCCAATCCTAGGCGTGTTGCTATATGTAGCGCCTTTTCTTTCAAAAGACTCCCATCTATTGCCAAATTCGAGGTTCTCGCCTGCTTGAACCAACTAGCGAGAGTCGTTTCTAATTCTTCCATTGGCGACATTTTCAACGATTTTCGAGACTTCGAAAACGAAAGGGCCGCATTTCGAATAGCATTTTTCAATTTTTTCACGCTGCTTCACTATTGAATTCAGAGTGGACACACTCAGACCCATTCTGGTGGCGAGGTCTATTCGCTTCCCAACGTGAGCATCGACTTGATCTAAAATATGCATTTTGTCTTCGATGGTAAATGACTTGCGTTTCTTCTCCATGTGCAAAAACATTTTTTCCATCATACAAGTCCAAAACAGCAATCGGCGACAAACACAATAAAACACACTCAGATCGGAACGCACTCGGAATGCAACACGTGGCGTATATTCCCGGGACGTCGCTCAAAGAACCAACTAAAGCTGAACACTAAATGAGACGGCACTTCAACATTATGAGCTCGAAGGAGAGGAAGACATTGTTATCCAACCGGAAGCTCCAATACCAAAAATATAAGTCGTAACGAAGCTTCTGAGTGGACGACAGTGTCCCTTCTCTCTCAACAGCGAATAGCAAAACACTTAACATTTATATGTATCCCCTTTCACCACTTTCACCGACATCGACATTGCCTCCTTTTCTTTCAGAATGTCCGTCTAAAATCCGAGACATGCTGTGCAAAAATCTTAATATCGGGGTTTTAGGACGTAGTAGGACTTCACAAATCAGGCGCAAAATCGAGGAAAACGTAAAATCGCGAAAACGTATAATCGAGGAAAATTATACATTACTTATATGGATGTTTTGCCGGGACCACTCATTTATGACGTAAATTCCGGGAAAACGTAAGATCGGGGAACGTAAAATCGAAGTTTCACTGTATTATGTTTTGTCAAATACAGCCTTAAAGAACTAAGAGTTGGCTATGTTTTAACTGGTAAGGTCCAGACTGATAATTTAGAAAAGAAATTTAGTTTGTATCGTCAGTTATGTGGTGGTAATTATAATGTGTCAGCTGCAGATATTTTACAATGTGAAAAGAAATTAAGGGCAAAAAGTTTATTAGGGCTAAAGTCTGCAAGGTATGGCAATTTGCATGTGACAAAAATTTGAGTAACAGGTAAGGACACATTTTCACGTAAAGTGGAAGTGACCCAATTTATGAGAATATTGGACAGCAATTATTTGGATGCAGAAATTGAAGAGTCTTCCCTTACACATGTCTGTGGTTATGCAGCATTTTCTGTGAAATCCAAGATAGATTGTTGTATTTGTATTTCTAACTTGGAATCAGATTCTACCAATGACTCTTATGTGAATGAACTTAATCGTGGTGGACTTACTCTGCCATCACAGATTTGTATAGATATTGGAAGACATGTTTTCTGTATTGGTACAGAATTAGTATCGCAAAAATATGAGGAAGAATTTTTAAGTAATGGTCAGCAGAAAGAAGTTCTGCGATTATTAAGCAAGGAGAGTTTGCTCAGAGATGAAGAGCTAAGAAACTTTGTTTGATATTTGTTTGTGTGGGAATGTAAATACAGTTGTGTGTGACCTTCTGCTTCCTATATTTTGTAATATGCTTCTGCACAATTATTCAAAAAGAAAAAATGAATTATATATGTTTGAAAAGTATGAGCAAAAAAAGAGAAAACTTCAAACATTAACCCAATAAAGAATTTATAACAAAAAATGTCTTTTTTTTGCCTTATCTATGAAAAATTTGTACATACATTTAGATTTGTAGAGAAGGTTGAATAGTGTAAGAAATGTGAAGGAGTGTAATATGCAATTTTTTGTGTTTTTTTGTCCTGAAATTGATTTGCATTATTATTTACTAAAATAATTTATACTAGTTCTATCGTGTTTGGTAATATTCCAAGCCGTAGGGTTGAAGAAAGTTGAAATTCATTCAACTAAGATTTGGGAAAGAAAGTATCAGAATTTTTTAAGTTCTCTGTGGTCGCACAATGCTTTTGCTAGAGTACAAAACGAATTTTTCATTGTACTAGATAAAAACCGAAAATAAGATTTTTTTTCGTCGGGTAAGTAGAAAATTTGCATTTTCACGAAATTTGTATTACCGGCTCCGCGCTCCATCGGACTGAAGCGTGTGGCGTTTACAGTGTTGCCGGTTTGTACATTCCGGCCTGAACTGAAGGTGGCCATGTTCGAGCTCGCAGCGCCTGGATAGCGCCAACACATTCTCGCTCCGGCGGCGCGTCCCAGCCACCCGTGGAAAGACGAGCAGGCTCGCCAGCGGAGTAAAACCCCGCTGACGCGGCTCCAACACTGGTGGGGACGGCGGAATCCCGCCGTCTATGAAAGCCAGCCTATGACGGGAGACTCCCTCAAGCCCCACGCGCGCTATAAAGCGGTTATTTTCTCTCTGCCATTACTTAGAGTAAATTTCGAAAAACCGCTGTTGAAATAAACGGATTTACTTATTTTTCAGTTATTAAGGGAAAACTATTCATTGAAATTTCACTAGAAATAGAATATTTACAGGAATCGTAGTCATTCAAATAAAAATTAAATATAACGCATATGTGACAACAGAGGACGTTTAAATATATGTACAATAATAATAAGAGCATACATAGCAGAAATGTTGAGAATGTGCCATTATAGTGATGTTTACCAATAATGTAAAATTATCAAGAAACGGTTGACTTGACACTCCTTTATAACACTTAAAATAGGGATTTATATAAATATAAGAAAACATGTTAGGAAGTTTGAAAATAAAATACTTAAGTCGATTTGCAGCTACAATGACATACCTAACAATGTAGAAAGTTTACGTACTAAATGTAGAAATAAAGAGAGAGAGAGAGAGAGAGAGAGAGAGAGAGAGAGAGAGAGAGAGAGAGAGAGAGAGAGAGAAAGCCGAGATCGAAACGACCTCAACAAGTAATTGGAAGGATTTTGGTAAGTAGCGGGAGAGATTACGCGGTGACGGAAAATGAGTCTGAGGAAAATAACGTTGTCTGCTCGTTGAAGCCAGAAGTTGAGTCTGGAACAATAACAGCGAGAAGAAGAGAGTAGTGAAAGGATAAATGAGAGAGATGGAGGCCCAGAATGCAAAGTGAAAAGATGAGAAGTGGGCGGTGAGCAGCGCAGAGATCGCTCGCTGGCGGGTGACGATTCCTGGCTAATTGTCTTCTTCAGACTCTTTGATCTCCACAACAACACCAAGCGCCAGATGGAGTGGGCAGGACAGAGGGGCTGAGAACGAGACGAATTAACGAGAAGAGTATGAGGTTCGCGGTTCGCTATCTTTAACCGTAGCCTCGTTCGAGTCCCACACAGTGTCCGGGCATTTTTGTATAAGTCGATGCATTTCCGTAATATTCAAAGAAATGTTAGTAAATAATAAAAAATATTGCGTAATTGCTGACAATAATTTAAACACATTTTCCAAAGAAGTCAAGTCCGGGTACGAAAAGAAGAAAGAGAAATTATTAGAAATTCTTGTCAATACTTCGACTTTTTAAGAATTATTGAAGTGAAACTTCTTTAACCACAGATATGAAAAACAGGCCTGAATCATAAAAAAAGTGAAACGCGCATTTATTTTCGCTGCGGATGCATTCAGAGATGGCTAGACTGCTGCTTGAAGCGATGTGGAACGCATTGTTGGCCTCTGGAGCAATTGTGTCGACTGAGCGCGTCGATTTATTTGATGAATTTTGGCAACTTACGCCAACCGTCGCCTAGTATCTCGCATGTGTCTCGTCACCAAAGTCAACGGGCAAATATGTTGTTCTAGCAGCATTTGTCCTAGCCAGCTCTTTGCGTAGAATGCACTCTATTTATACGTATCAAAGGAGAGTGTACATTGTTTGGGGGAATTGATGGGGCCTTGCATTAATAATTTTTACTTTCTTTCATTGTTATGCTACCACCAAAACGATGATTTTTTGACAGAAAAACTCATATTGTGCGGGCTTCTTAAAAAGTAGATAAATGTTCTTCCAATATTTTAATTTAAATTACTTTCCTTAATTGACTTCCTCTGAAACATTACATAGTCACTGATACCGAAAAATTTGTTTCAGTGAAACCAATTCCGAACGTCTAATGCATTTACGTGCAACAAAACCAAACCTCAACATAGATGATTATCAGTCTCATGTAATACTTATATATCATATAAATTATTACTACAAAGGATTTTCACTGTAAGTTTACAATGAAATTCAATATTACGTCACATTCTTGTGAAACTTTCATATTAAATAAATAATCTGGGTACTGCGAAGGGCTCCAGCTTTGCTGTGAGTTCACGAATATTAGACCGAGATATGATCTCTTCTGTAGTGGCAACGGAGAAAAACATATTTTTAATGTGTTGCCCAATAGATGATCTGCTGAAGGCAACCAGTATTTAAATAACATGAGTTACAACGGAATGAAAAATTCTTGCATCAATTAATATATTGAAATTACAGTAGGCATTTTGAATGGAACTTCACCGCATTAACGAAGCATTATATTTGTTTCAATCCATTAGTACTTGTGTACATTGTGTATTTTTATTTTCCTCTCGGATTGCTTTTATTACGAATGATTGGGTTTGTACTGAAAAAAACAAACGGTGAAATGTCAAGGTAACGTTTCACTAGGAATTGAACATTTTTAAGAATAACACATTAAATGTTTTTAAAAGCAGATCAGGGGTCACAATTTTGCCGTGAGAACTTAAATATACACCAATTCTAAATTAAACTTCAATATATTGTTAAAAGGTGCACAAATTATGCAAGCGACAACCAAGAGACACAAAACTTCATTTTATCAGGAAATAAGCCTCTGGGATGGCTCATGGGTAGCGTACTAGCTTCCCGTGGTGTGTTCCCAGGTTCAGTACCCGGGCGAGACAAAAAGAGAGTTGTGGCTTTTGTTGCGGCGATATGCAAGAGGTTGTATCGCGCGCCAATTCGGCAGCGCGGGACGCCGGTTACGGAAGGCAGCAGGGCCATGAACCGGCGCGAAGACCGCCCAATGAGGAGTGAGCGGCCGGCGAGCGGATCTACAGGCCCGAGGCGAATCTGCGACGCGGAGCGCTTCTTAACGGGCCGCACCGGCCGGAGGGGCACTCAGTAGTGAAGTGCGATCCTGAAGCGAAGTAGTGACTGTGACCCTAGTGCGAACTCTGCGACGTAATTGGTATTCTCTCTCCGGCGATTTTGAACGACAGTGCGCGACTTTTGGGAAATCTACTGGATTTTGGAACACCACTGCTTTGTATAACGGACTACGCTTTTGGATACTTGTAAACTAGATCACGCCTGTAAAAGTTGAACAAATAAATTGTTATTGTTGACTTGTGTGTTTTCACGTACATAACAGCTTTCCTTTCAAATCGTTCCAGTTTCTGTAGCTGTGTGACGAAGAAAATCTCCAGCAAGCGGATCTGCCTAGTTACGGTGAAGAGAATACGTCATGTTCGCCTCATGTCGCTCTAACTCCCAAGCATGGGAATTTCACTAGGCCCAGGCATGGGGGACACCGGTAGCTGGCCTGCGAAGCCTGACTACCGACCCAATAACGCCAAGTACATACATAAATAAGTCTAAACTTACAAACATACTTGGATACTCTAAAATAAAAGTACTTCGAAAGCAATAGATCATATTCTAAGGTTTAGATTTCTACATTTGTTCTTGGGTCAGTTCTTGAAGTTTGCAGAGGCCATTTTAAAAAAATTGGAATTAATGATACCCTCTTCTTACATTTTTGCGAAATTCTTTCATTTTATAGTAATCACTCTTGTATTTCACAGTAGACACTTAAGGCATTTTTATTTATTAGACATTCTAGACTTTTTTTGAATATTTTTTCAGACCTCTTATTTTTATTTCTAATTAACTGAGGCATCATTAATGTAAACCCATTTCCTCCGTATTATCTCTTCGAGAACTTAGCATAAAAGTGGCGGTAGATCACAATTAATTTCCAGTAGATACAGCATGAAAGGTAATTCTGGGGAAACTATCATAATGAATACAATTACTATATTTACGAATGTGGCCCATAAATTAATTTAATTTTAAAATTAGAATAGTACAATGAAGACAACTACACGGTGCAATACTAAAAATCTTTAAGATCTTTTTGTGCTAGTAAAATGCATTCTTACATTGCTATCGGGCAATGCTTTTTCTCTAAAATTATTTCCTCGGCACAAATGCACAAATTCTTTTCGAGGAGAGCTCCTCCACTCTAGGCCTTGATTGGTGGGTCTTAATTTTTTTCTGATTCGCCAGTCGCACAAAGCCACGTCCCTTCCAAGGCAACAGCTCCTCGGGGAAGGCTGAGGAAACAGCGTCAGCAGAGATCACCCCGGTGGTGGCGCTAGCCGAAGAAACGATCAACCTGTGCTTTGATCAAAACACGCGTTTGAAGGGAAAGATGACGCGGCGGTTGGGAATCATGGTTTGGGTTAGGGACTCGAGTGTCGTTTTTCAGATTTTGGGGAGAAAGTGGGAAATGAACATTTAATTCAAGAGCAATTGTTGAATTGGGGTGAGGATAGACAGAAAAAATTATATATATTGAAATATGCCCTTTGTTTCTACCAGCAAACTTTGTAATTTTACGAATTATTAATTAAGTTAGATTCATGACTTGTTTCGTTTGAATGGCACTCGTAATTATTTTCCGAATAATTTAGTTATTAATTTGAGCGCCAGGAAATAATTACAACTGTACTCTACGTAATTTTAATACTTCTCACCCAAAATTATGTTGTGCTTGCTCAGTTAATTGGGTTCGAAGTCATAATTGATGCTACTTACTCTGCAACCAATTAATCAATCTGCCATCCATACGGAGTGGCGAGGAATCTTTAAATCTTATCAAAATATCTACTACTGAATTGAACGTAACGAATAATGATAATCAGCTTTCTTTTAAAGTAACAAATTGGAATTTATTTTAATGTGAAATATGATTCTAATAAAAATTAAACGTGAATTGTTACGTGAAACTTATTTATGAGAAAGTGATGAAAGAGATTGGCAAGAAAGGCTATGTGATGTGCGATGGGTTTTAGGTTAAGTTCGTGGTGTAATTGCTTATTGGAAATGAACCAGGGGGCAGGGGGGTTCTTAATTTTGTTGATATTATATTTAGCAGCATTGTCCAAATTGGACACGCGTACGGGAGAAGAGGTCTAATGATGGTTTTGTATAAGGTGATACCGTTATTTAGTGAAATTTTACTGTTATTTATAAGTAATTTTAGCTGTATTATTTTGGCCTTGCTTGTTGAACTTTGGTAGCTGTGGGCATTTTCCAGTTGAGTGTAGTATCCATGTGGAGACCCAGGTATTTAACGGCATTGTTATGAGGAGGCCAAGAAATTGTGTTGTTCATTTTCAAATGGCATGGGGAAGGAAAATGGTCTGAAAGTGAAGACTTTAGCTGTAGATTTCGTGGGGTTGATTTTAATCTTCCATTTCGTTGCCCAGATTTCTATTTTATTTAAATGAGATTGGATTTCGTTAGCTATGTAATTAATGAAGGAGTGGGACATGTAGACTTACGGTATTGTCTGCTAAGTGGGCTTTGTTGGTTAATCTTGATGTAGGCATATCGGCTGTGTACAAGTTATAGAGTAGTGGAGAGAGAGGTGATCTTTGAGGTAGACCGGCTATGATAGGGCGGGGGTTCGAATTTCGATTTTCTATTGTAACTAAGAAAGTTCTATTGGTAAGAAAGCTTTTTTTTTTTGAAAAGACATGTAGGGGTGCCTATTAATAAAAGTTTATAAATTAAGCCTTTATGCCATACCCTGACGAAAGCTTTAGCGATGTCCATGAAAACTGCTACTGAACATTGTTTTTTTTGGAAGGAGGAATGGAGACCTTCTGAGATATGCAAAAGTTGGTGTGCTGTGGACAGTTTATTAGTGAATCCGAATTGGTAGAAAGTTATGAGATGAATTTTTTAAGATAGTTATTTAATCTTGTTAGGTTTAATTTCTCGAAAAGTTTTGCTAAAATGGGGAGGAGGCTTATGGGTCAATAGTTATCGGGGGTGCTATGGTTCTTATTGGGTGTGGGAATCGAGAGGATGATAGAATGTTTCCAGGTATTAGGATAGTAGCCAGTTCTTAAAGATGAATTATATATGTTTACAATGGAAGATATGGCAGGATTGGGTAGGTTTTTGAGAATTATATTATTTATTTTATCGTGACCGGGAGCTTTTGTATTAGGGGGATTTGATTACTTTTAGAGTTTCATGTGGAGAGAGGTACTTAATTTTTTACTGAAATTAATTTTTTATTGTACATTGAAATTAGGGGAATTCGCGAAGAGTTGAATTTGGGTGTGATCTGGGTGGGCAGGTGTGAGGTTTGGTGTGAAAGTAGGTGCGAAATGGTGGGCTAATACTTTCTTTTTATCGGCAGTTGCGTGTTTTTTTTTCCATTTGGAGTAGCTAGAGAGGGATTATGGTTATTTCTGAGTATACTTTTCGTGAAATCCCAGAGACAATTATTTATTGTATTGTAATGATTTACGACAAGTGAACAAATCAATGGTATTCGGTAATTAAAGTTTTTTTCATTAGGATAACAAAATTTATACCCAAGAAACAGAAGACGGCAGTACCGCGCACGAACAATTCTTTTAAATTAATTAAATGCGCGAAAGAAGCAAACCGGACATAAACAATTATTAACGTGCAATTTTAGGAATCACTTGAAACAAAAATCGTCAAAATCGAGCCAGGGGTTCAGTTAATTTGTGAAATATTCGTAATCATACAGTTCCGCTCGAAGAAGTAAACATGGACGTCATTATTGGCAAGCAAAAGTTAAGACAAATATCGTTTTTTGTAAATATAAAATGAACGCCTGAAAGAATTAGGCTGAGACTTGGTAAAAGTACTAAGGGAAAATAGGGGAAAGTTTTGGAACTGAATCTGACTTTGGGGGACGCCGGGAAGGCGAATTGGATAATTAGCATTAAACATTTTAATATAAAGACTAGTGAGAACCCGTCAAAATTTGACAGATCTGAGATAAATGTAAAATACTGTACCCAGACTAATGTTCACAATATATTGCATTGTTTGGATCTTGAGGGTATAACGAAGATATTCTGTGATGAGTTCCCAAAATTTTGAACACGTGTGGCCCATGACCGGATGGCAATGCAATATCGGCACAACAGATATAGCTCTATTATACTGAAGGATATTATTCCTGAAGTTTTTTGATGTGCCATCATCTCCTATAAACAACTGTTTGATTTCTTCTGGCATATTGCTCGAAGGTATACTTATTTTTCCATTTAAGCAACACAGAGTAAATCGTTTTCAGAATTTTTCTCACATGGAAAGTACAAAGCAGAACAAAATTGACATTTCATAGACAATGACCCAATAGAAAATGAAATGGCCTCACTATCACGACACCTACGCTGACTTCCTCTTTTCCTGCGTCCAGTTAATGTACGTTTGCGTCTTTTGGGGCGCGTGGACAACGATTCGGAATTCAACATAACCTGTAAACCTGTTCACTAAAGTATAACAACCGAGCAAAACCCACTGTGCGAATGTTCTCTACAAAATACACCACAGAAGCAAATACATGCAAACTGTCAACACCACAATGCAATTATTACACTGAAACAAAACTTTGACGAATTGTAAACAAATCTCAACAATCAAAACAAAACATCAAGCAGCGTGGACTCATATCTTCGGACTCATGTATATCGATATTGAAACTGCCACCCTTTGAAAGAAAACAATTGACTATTGATAAGCGTACTATTAAAGAATGATTTAATTAATTAATTTACACCGTAAATGTTGGTGAATCAACACAAACAATAACTGATAACACATCTAGGGATCATATTCTTTCATTTAAAAGAAAAAATACAACAATCGGTTCAGTAGAAGCTCTAAACGAAGCCATGACAGAATACCTTATTTTTTTAAATATATAGATTTGGAAAAACAAGTGACACGGGGCGATGACGTCACAAGAAGCTGACGAAGTATAAATTACGTTATTTGATGAAATAAAGCGTTAGAAAATATTTTGACGGTGTCACAATGATCAGGAGATACAATGTGGAACCAGCACCGGGACATAGTACAGTAAAAAAAACGAAAATAAATATTTTATGGTCGAATTATTCACGGCAGCGAGAAGATGATGCGCTTTTGTTCGAGCCAAGAATATAAAAAGGCTGGGCAACAATGAGCAAAAAAAGAAGGAGTATTGCGCTAGACTGACGCGGAGTTCACAATAGCCATCGTGACAATTTTAAATATTTTTTGAACAACGAATTTTAAGTCATTTTTAATGAGTTGTGTTAATAGTGTGCGGACATTTAAAGCGTAATGAACTAAAATTTAATGACGCGCCTTTTATTGAAAGGTGGCAGTGTGAAGACGTAATTTGTACTAGATCGCGGCATAAACTTGAGTGGCGGACATGTTGATATGTAGAACAATGAAAGTCTTTTTGATTGTCATCCATTGAAAGTTCTTTTGAAGTTTCGCGGATTGTGTGGCTGCTGAAGATGGTGCCAAGTGGTTCGTAGTGGCGATTGCACCGATGGAGTGTGCGATTCTCTGGAAATCGACCACGAACGAGAATTACGCAGTCTGTCGCGGCGACGATCCAGGAAAAAGGGAAGTGAATTGCTTGGATTGTTTTAACAACGGTGGCCATTCTGTAGAAGATCAAGTGCTGTTAATTAGCATATAAGTAAATTCATAAAGAGTATAGAGAATGCGCATTCAGTATGAATGAGATTTGCGATTTTAATTTCAGTGTGAATGATATGTTGTTTTCTTTTTTTGTTGTTTTATTTGTTGATTTTTGTGTTACGTAAAGGGTATTTGCTTATGTATATGTGTTTTCGGATGGTAACGATGATGGTCATATGTTCGCTATTCAATGTGTTTGGAAAGGAAGAGGGATATTAAAATAAATGAAGACAAACATAGTTGTGTTTTCAGTAAAACAAAATGCACGCACACAGGTACCATGCTGTTGCTTCTGTAGAGAAGCAACCACAGATTCACGCCAGTAGTGGAATCAGAGTAAGTAATTGGCTAGCAGACGGGCAAGGTTGAAGTTATAAGCGGCAATGATAGTAAGATTCGGGTTGCTGTAGATAAGTGAAACTATTGTTTCAACCAGTGATGGGTGTTGAATTTTCTTCGAAACAGGCAATAGAGTTTTTAATGAGTATGATAACTTCACCGCCTGGAGAGTTAGCCCTATCCTTTCTTACTGTATTGTAACCTGGTAGTTTAAAAGTAGCTGGAGCTTTTAAATGGGACTCGGTTATGCACGCAACGTCAACATTGTGTATTTAGAGGAAGAAATGCAGTTCGTTTTTTTTACTGCTGATGCCACATGCGTTCCAGTTCATTAGGATTAATTTTTTATTTAAATTATTTTGAGCCATTGGAGGAATTAAAATTAGAAGTAATTGCTTGTTGTATGTTTTGAATAATAGTTGGGATTACTAAATTTATGATGTTGATTATATGAGTTATAATATGATTAATAATATTATGAATGAAAGGTGTGTTCAGAAAGTTGTTTTGGGGGAGACTATTTTGTGGATCGTAATTTGGGACGTATGGTGGAATATTATTTGGTAGACGATTAAATGCTGACTCATGGGCAAAATTTGGTATATTAGCGGTTCTATGGAGTCTAAAGAAATGGCTAACGTTTTGAGGCGGGGATGGGGGTGGGCCTGATTTGTTGGTTCTCACATTTAAAGAGGAGTTTAGGGGTAATCCAGTTTTATTTTCAGATATTTTTTTAAAAAAATATTGGCATTCGTACGGATATCCGCACGGTGAGTCCCATCGCAGTTTCTGCGGTTTCCTGATTTTCCTAATTTAATTTACTGATTTAGTTCAATAATGTTTGTAATATTAATAGTGGATGGGTGGGATTCTAATATTTTCAGGTATAGCGGGGTCGATGGAGTTAGTAACATCGTCATCGGGGAGGTCAGCTAGACTGCTGAAACTATTCTCTGTAGGAATAGCATAATTAGTATTAGAGTTGGTAAGTACTTTTTTTTATTGATTGGAGTTTTGGATAGGATCAATGTTTCCGCGTTTACCACTATTCACTTGGAGGCTTGGAACGGAGTTTGCAATCATATTATCACTGCACGTTGAAGAAGAGGTTGCACCTTCTGCTGGCACAAAATGTCTGACCTGAATTGAATGAATATTGTTTTGCATATGTGGCTGTATACTTGTTGCTTGCATTGAATACGCTGCCGATGATGCATAATGAAACATCTGCGCTTGTTGAGATGATGTTGGTAGATACGCTGGAGCGTATGGAGATGCAAAATCACGGCCGTCGCCTTCCACGACCTTCATTTGGCCGTCGGTTGGATAAACCAAGACTAAGGCATCGGCGATGCACTGACTGGGGCCGCGTTGATGGATGTTGATGTAGAGTTAATCACTTATTAAATCACTGCAGTTAGATTTAATGTTGCGCACTGTGTAGACTTCAACTTTTCGCTAATGCGCCTTAACACTACGAAGGTAAACTGCTACTGAGAGTAGCGCTGCGCTCAGGGGTCCGCACAAGTCGACTGCTTGGAGAGGAATGGTGGATGTGTAAGGGAGAAGACTGGACAAGAAAACAGAAAGGAATACAGCGACAACCTCGGCACGTTTGTTTAAGGCACTTCTCAGTCATACATCTGGTACTGATCGGAAAACTACCGGTCTGTGCAGCCGAACGCTAGAATTTCCTACAGTCAGCTCCCAGTATTTAATTTTGGCTGGTGGAAATAAGTTAATTTTTATGTACTTAAAACGATTGGCTGTGATATTTATTCGGTTTTAAAAGGTTAAATGAAATCAAATCATCAAATGAGTATTGTTTTTCTTCTACACTGCTTGAAGTGGTAGTAGCATGGCTCTATCAGTTGCGTTTTAGTGCACTTGTGTTGGAAATAATGGAACATCATTTGATATATATTCAGGTAGAGAATCACGAACTGAATTTTTGAATGTTTTGTCTTTTTAGATGTGTCTCAAGATAATAAAATTATGCTTTTGACTGCCCTTTGGGTGTTTTGAAAAAAGTTATATATTTTCACAGCATTTTACAATTTTATTTAAGCATTTAACATAGAAATTACCATGGTTGACTTTGCGACTATATAGACATTAAACCACCTTTTCTCTCTGAATCATCAAAGATCAGCTGCGCATACCAGCGCACTCAATGGTTTTTAATTCTTTTTTGTAACGGAGCGCTCAGTTTCTCGGAGAACGCTTTCATGTATGGTGGAAAAGCTTTATGGAGGCAAGGTGTGACACCGTACTTGACATTCGAGGGGGTATCATGCTCGTATCACCAAATTGCAACTGGTGTATCATGCACGGATCTCGCCATACTATTCACTTTAATGGAAGGGATATAATTGAAAGTTGCATTATCCCTCTCTGAAGAACCCCAAGAAGCAAGAAATAAAGACAACTGACATCTATTTACAAAAAATATTATCAAGAGTAGTGTGGTATCGTAAGTGACGTCTTCTTTGATGGGGAGAGTACTTCAGAAATGGTGACTCTATCAATCGTGATGAGAGCGTTGTAAGTTTCGTGTCACACGGCAAAATACAGTGTGGTGTGAAAAGTGTGTGGCCGGGTCAGGCCAGAAAGGGGCAGGGCGGGGGTGGTCGCGGGAAAATAAGCCGGCCCGCAGCTGTCGCGCGCCGCCACCGCCGCCGCCGCCGTCAATCGATGGGCACGGCCGCCTGATGGCGCGCGCACATGTGCAGCAGGCCGTGCATTAAACATGACGGGAACTCGCGCCCTCCGCCGCAGTCGACGGACGCCGCGCCGCCGTCAGCTCTGCCACTCCCTCCTGAATGTGTTGGATGTTCTTGTAATGCGGCAGTGAATGCCCATACGCGGTTTAGTACATCTTTGGCTTCCAGAATTATCATTACAATCATTTCTACGTATTATGTTATTATTACCATATTGTATCATTATTATTATTATTATTATTATTATTATTATTATTATTATTATTATTACAGTTTATGTAAAAGATTCAGTAAGAGCTATCGTAATGTTTACTCTTCGAGTTTTACTCCTTTTGAAAGAAAATATTGGAAAACTATTCCTTATTTCCTTAATAAATATTTGATATTAATAAATATAAGGAATGATTTATCCAAGCGAATCAGTATTTCTAAATTCCTTCACTGAATAACATGTTTTATCTATTTTATATTATTTCATTATTTTTAGCCCTCAATTGCACTGTGTACTTTAAATACTTTGGTTTGATATTGCATTTTTGTTTTATTTTTTATTACTTGACTTACGTCTTAATTCAAAAGGGTGGTAAATACTACTTTCATAAAAAGCCATCTCTGGAGATACTAATAAGAAATACGTGTCTTAATCTGACTTGTTAATGAGAATTCTACGTTCGTAACGAGCAGTTGTAACATTTTATTAATAACTACAATGTGTATCGCTGATTAATTACCAGATTTTATATAGTGCGACCATTTTATAAATGGGGCGCGCGGAAATTTGGCCTCATTGAACGAGGCCGTGTATGCCAGGGAAATCGAGACAAGGTGGTCGGTACAATTGCCGAAGGGGGAAGGTGGCTTTTCGTTCCCGGAAAGTTTACATTGTACTCACGTTATAGTAGATGCTGAAACTGTTCACCGTTGCTTTGATGCATTCATCACATCTAAACAAGTTCTAGTTAACTCGGTAAAGGATGTCCTAGACCAAGGTATTGCAGAGATCTGTTCCTGTGTATAGTTGTTCTGTGTGGAAATTTATCGCACATATGCAAACTCTCAAGAATCCCTACTGTGAAAGGATTCAAAGCGAGTTAGATCAGGAGAGCGAGCAGACCACAACACCACGTATGATAATTCTGTATCGATAAACGGCATGTGAAGCCCTCAAGGAAACTGAAGAAGTGTGTGCGGTTGCGGAGTTTGTTGAAAATTATCGTCGTATTTACGCTCTTTATTTGCCAACATTTGAAAGAAAGGCTCCAGGATACGACGCATATGACCGTTTGGCAAATTGTACGTATGTGTCATACACAAATACTTTCTGTTTGAGAGTGAACTTCGAGCGAGCCATCGCAAACCAAGTATTCGACAAGTCTCGAACGCATACGTTTTGCACTGAGAGACCTTGAGAACCTCCCGTCCGCAGCGTTCCCAGGGGAGTTCAGCGCACCGCTCCCGGCGAGTGAGGGCCAGTCAGCCGAGCAGACTGTTCCACGATCGCAGCACATTAAATAAAATAGTCGCACTGTACTTGCCCATTCCATACAGTAATATTTGAAGAAGAGGAAAATTTGACTCATTCCGTGCTTGACCGTCGAACTGTGCACACCTCTCTCGCTAGTTATCACTGCGACCAGAGATAAGCCCCGTGCCGGGGCCAAAGCGCTACGGTTCAAGGTCAATTGTATTTCTTTCTTAGTGGTGGTACTTACTAAATATATACTTATTTTTTAAAATCTGTGAACGTGTTAATTGTGAGTAAGTTTTGCCTCGTATGAAAAATCGTCTGTTCCTCGTCGACTTTTCTGCAAGGCTTCTTCATCACCGACCATGGGAGAACAAAGAGATCCGTTTCCACCGCTCCCCGGAGCTGTGTCCTCAGCACTGCATACGCTAAATAACTACTATCCAAATCCACCTCATTTTTTTCCACTGTCCACACCTCGTGCAACCGCCAGCAGCGAGCCAGCCTGCATATTCATCAGATGCTATACAACAGTCATTTCACGAGAGGCAGCCGCCTGCACATCAGATAAGTACAACTGAATCGCCTTCAGTTAAGCGTCAGCGACTACAGTTTCCAAATGCTAGTGAACTGGGCACGAGCAGCCTACCTACTCTTGGAGCTATATCCTTCAACTAAAGGTCTATTTTATCATACCTACCGAGATCCAACCAAAGCTACCATCTCAGTAGTGCTCCAAAACGTGCCAACATCTTACTCTGAAGAAGAAATACTCCAAGAATTATTTGCAAAAAACTTACCCGTAATAACAGTTATACGATTAACAAACAGTGAACGCAAACTATGGCCATTATGTGTAGTAACTGTCTCCAAAACTAAAGAAAGAATGGCAATCTACAATCTTAAGAAACTTTTTAACGCTATTATAACAATAGAAGAACGTCGTCATAGACCTGGTCCAGTTCAGTGTCGACAATGTCAGACCTACGGACATTCTAAAAAATCTGTGGTTTTCTACCGCGCTGTGGAAAATGTGCGGGTGAACACGCTACTGTCGAGTGCGCCAATGAAATTTATTTATTTGTATGGCAGGAAACAATACAATAAGAAAAGGAAACAATTTCACACAAAGAGAGCAATTCAAAACAATTAACAGAACAAGTACACAAGTGAAAAGCAATATAGCACATTTAAGTAAAAACTATATGTCTAATTCACAATAAAAAGTTAATTTTATCAGTCTTAAAATATTGATTCTAAAGCCTTAAGTCAAGTTCCTTTGCCCATTGGGCCCCATTGTCAGTTACTGACAATGAATTCTTGGGGGTTTTCAGGAAACTTCCTTCTCGGACAGTCATTGACAATGTGATGTATAGTTTGCCTGACATCTGCGCAGTCACACATCGGGCTAGGGCTTATCTTCCATTTATGCATTAAATCAGCACAGCGGCCGTGTTCAGTACGTATTCTGTTAATCGTTGTCCAAGTGCTGCGTGGAAGTGAGAAACCTCCAGGTTTTTGATTTTCCTGTAAACTAGGTTGCCATAGTGAAGATACGGATCTATTCCAGGTTTCTTGCCAATCGTTGAAGCTATTGTAGTCTGAGGCTACCAAACTTTGAGCGGTTGTAATCGGTGGATGACGTGATTTCAGTTGTCTCGTTGTTCTTGCGCCAATATCTTCATGTATAGATATCTTCATCCAATGAAATAACAAAATGTGTAAACTGTGAAAAGCCACATCGGACCTCCAGCCGAGAATGTCAAGTATAACAGAATATTCTACTTAGAAAAGTTCTTCCCACCCAGCCGCGCAACCAGCTTCCAAACATGCCTCCAACAGTCCTTTCCCCACTATCTTTCACACCCCCAAACCCATTCACCGCCTCTCTTCCCATTCCATTTCAATACCTCAGAGAATGGCCCCCGAACATTTCTCCTCTCGCCGCACTGCGTCCAGACCGACTGAACCGAGGTCATCATCATTTCAACCACCCTTGTACTCAGATTTTCTAAAACATTCAACATCCCCAATTCATTCTCAATCACAAATTATATCACAAATTGTTTCTCAGCAAGTCGAAATATTCCTTTCAATTTTTAAAAAAAATGAAATAATCCCCGTTCTTACCAACACAATTCTCCAATCTCTGAAATTCTACTATCCACAGATTTATGTTTAAAAACAACCCTCGTCATTCAATTCGCCTTATATCGAGGAATACAAATGGCCTACGAATCAATATTCATATTCTCGCGTATTTTCTGCATAGTAATAATATTGATATAGCTTGCATCCAAGAAACCCACTTGAGTCCCTCGGTTAAAATTTTCATCCCTGGATATTCGATGTATCGATACGATCGTCCACGAAACCGCAGCAGTGGTGGTGTCGCTATTTTAACAAAAAATAACATCTCACATTACCAACTTCCTGAATATGCAAACCCCACGTTTGAAAATATAAGCATTGCAGTACAGCAAACCGGACAATCCTACCTCCTCGTCACCTCAGTTTATAAGCCCCCAGTATTTCGTACAAAACGGGTGATATTGGTCTACACGCCAGTGGAAACACGCCCACATCATTCCCATTCTGAAACCAGACAAGCCAAAAAACGATCCGTCAAGTTATCGCCCAATTAGTCTTCTGCCCTCCTTAGAAAAACTATTTGAAAAATGTATCCTCACGAGATTAATCTCCCATCCCAGTTCAGTCCAAGCCATACCTCCGCACCAATTCGGTTTTCAATCACTTCTTTCCACAAATCACCAGATATTAAGATTAACCGAAGATATAATCGAAGGTTTCCATGAAAAGAAACGCAGGTGCAATCTTCCTCGATGTAGCAAAAGCTTTTGACAGCATGTGGCACCCAGAGTTATTATTCAAACTTACTCAAATCGGAACCCCCCACTATCTTTTTCATATTATCAAAAACTTCCTTGCAGATCGCACTTTTTCAGTTTGCCTTCCTGGTACTCTTTCGACATCTTTCCCCATAAAAGCAAGAGTACCCCAAGGATCTGTTCTCTCCCCCACTCCTTCTCTCTTATTCTCTATACTGCAGATATGCCATCCACCCCACATACCTCAATTGCATTGTTTGCTGATGATACCGCTATATATTCCTCAAACCCTGATATTGTCACCGCACAAGAAGACCTGCAACATCACCTCTCGCAATTCTCCGACTGAGCCAAGAAATGGCACATCCGGATAAACCCAGCAAAAGTCAAGCCAAAATCTTCACGCTCCGCAGACCAAATAATCCTCCCCCTCTCAAGTACCAAGGAGAAAATATAACTTGGCTCCCCAACAACACGCCCGTGAAATATTTTGGTGTACTTATTGATAGGAGTCTCACCTGGAAATCTAATATTATTCACAGAATAATTGGCCACCCGCAGAACCCACCAATTATATCATATACTCAAAAAGACATCACCCCTACGACTCCATGTTGCTACTCACCAATACCAATCAATGATCCGTCCAATCTTATCCTATGCTTCTCCTATCTGGGCCTCAGCCAGCAAGTCAAATATCCATAAAATGCAAATTTTCCAAAACAAATTCCTTCGAATCATTACAAAAGCTCCCTGATTTTTACCTAATTCCCAGTTGCATAATGAACTCGGCATTACTCCGATCTCCGTTCATTTCTCCCTCCTATCCTCTCGCTTCTATCTTAAAATTCCCCAGATTCCCTCAGCCGTACATTTCAAAATCAGAAAACAAAATCCTCACCACAATAGATTAAAGCGTAAACTACCGCGACAGTTCTTCCACTCTCCCTGATCATCATGGACCCGATGTGGCTTCGCACATTAAATCTGCATGAACTGAACGTAATTCATCTGTCAATAATATCTCTCAAACTATGCTAACATAATTCAATGTACCTCCAATGTATCGTATTTGGCTGCTGAGGGCCTTCGGGCCAAGCAGAAATAAATGAACAAAAAAAGAAGGAAAATTTGATGTTTTGTCATCGCGTTATCTACTTGACTTAAATTAACTCTTTGACAAGACAATGAAAGCTCCAAAACCATAGATATCATTCATATCACATACACTACTTCCTAAAAGCTCATATTTTCACTTTCAAAAAGTATTTCTGAAAAATCTTAATGGCTGTGTTTATGGAAGATAATTTCGTAGATAAACGCAAGATATACACCATGTTTTCGAGTAATACGAAAAGTTTATGCGCATTAGACTAATACATTGCTTAAGATTGTTGGGAATTAACTTGTGCATGGAAATACAGCTCAAAATGGAAAACAAATCCTTCATTTGCGACGTAACATTGAGTTCGCTCGCCTTCAAGCAGATGCGTCCCTTTCTCGTGCACAGGGCCGTATTCCATGCCTACGCAGATTTAACAAAATCTCTGCTGCCCCTATGTAACAGCATGTACAATGTCCTCGGTGACTACAGTACGGAGGCGGCAACGAGCTATCCAACCGCCATAATACCGCATTCAAAACGAAATTAAGCACTTCTGCATTGTACTAATCATGTTTTAAACTCGTAAACAACAGAGGAAAAACCTCTTTGTTTCCTTCTTAAAACAGGAGGAGAATGCCATTCGGAGGTATGTTTGCCTGTTTTTATCCCCACGGAGTATTCATTCAAGCTCTGTTCTAAAAACTTAATGCACGGTGGATCCTAAAAATAAAATTATGAAAAAAGAAACAAAAAGGAAATATAAGAGAGGACAATTAATGACCGCCAAAATCCTTTGTGCGTGAGAGCATAAATTCTGCCTTAAAGTATATCTCTTCCTTCCTGAGGGCTTTGCGGTTGTCCTAGATTTAAACCTGTGGGAGACCCAAGCCACTTCTCTGCGTTTACCTCCAGCGCTAAACCCGGAGCCAAAGAGCTTAATTTCCGAGGAGATGAGTATCATCTAAATATTGACGAAGATGAGTGGTTGCTGTTAAGATGGAATGACTTCTCATATCTTCTCGAGTGGAGCCTTTCTTGGGAAATATAATGTGCATGAAGTTCACAAGGGCCTATGGAAGCAAAGTTGAGAGAGGAAGTGACTTATTACAAAAACCCACAGTATTTTCTGACGAATTCTGAGGCTTCGTAATATCTTGAAATGTATGCTGTCTTAAAACTTGGTATAAATTTGATGTGACGTTTTACATCCACAGAAGACACACCATCAGTAGACGTTCATTTCAAACTGGTGAATGTCTGAACAATCTGTTTTGAAGTGTATTCTCGTAATTTTGAAGTGTATTTTTTTATTTTTAGCAATAAACGCTGAACTACTACTCATAAAAATTAGAATAAAGACAGAATACGTCAGTGTAAGTATTGTAAGAACACTTTACTCACTGAAATTAGTTAAAATGTGAAATGAAAGTGAACAAGAAACGGTTGAAGCGTTATAATATCGGGAACTGAAAAACTGAATTAAAATAATTATAATAAAAATAATTTACAAACATTTTAAAAAAATCATAAATCATGAAAATAAGACAAAATAATAAAATCAAAGAACCTTACTAGAGGAAGACTGAAGTTTCGACATAAGAAATTACGAAAAGATGTGATAACAGAAAACATTAAACACTATTATAATTACTATTCCAACCTATCTGAACAAAAGTTCCTTAAATAAATAAGGTTGATTCAATTAACATCATTATATATTAGCTACTTTTTTCTAATACGGTGTACTTTCTTTTCATCATCGGTCAAGAGCCAAAAGTATACATAGTGCCTACATTGTCTTGAATTAGCCTTCGCATGGTTAAACATAACACCAGGAATCAAAATATATACACATTGAACATTCTATTGTTTGAAAAAATAGAAGGAAAAATATGTTTATATTTTTGCATGACAAAAGCACTCACGCTTTAATTTAAATTACATTTTTTGTGGAATAATATTAAATATTACAGGTGATAGATCCTTACTCAACATTATAACAGGTTTTTACGATTAACATGGAATGAAACATGTAAAATTCAATCGTGTTCACAGTCTAGTTTGTATTTAGGAACAGTACAATGTGAATAAAATGTTTGAGTAAACTATTATATGCATTGTAGAGTGATTTCTTTTTACTTGCTCCACCTAATACTCACGAAAGGTAAATATAGGAAAGGTAAATATTGTAGGAGATTAAAAGCGTGTTTGCACAATTTGTTTCAAACTGTAGGTAACCACATTAGTTACATAGGGTGACGAGCATCTAGAGTAATTACGCAGGTGCATAAACATTAAAAAAGCGCTCGTGCGTCTGACAGAACAGTGTGGTGCAAGAGGCGTGCGTTGGCTGCTTGTCATTTTCTCGTTTTCACGGGAGGACGAAAGGGGCGTGGCCATTTTATAAAAATTATTCGGCTCTCTTCCACAAACTTACGATCACCACACTTGACAAAAAATTCTTAAAAAAGACATTTGAAGTAAAGAATTTAATGGTCAATAAAAATACAAACTTACGAGAAAATTATATTTAATATTTTGAGTGTCTATCGAAAAAACAGATTCTTAAGTTATAGTATTCTTTCATTGGATGTCGAAGTCTTGAAAAAAATGTAGTATCAATTGTGTTTTCTTAAAAAACGGGAATTTTCTAAAGAAATTATTCGAAAAGGTGAAAACGTGGGTAGTAATGAATTTAACAAAGTATATAAAAAAATCGGAATTATTCTGTAAATTATAAGTCAATTAATTTAAGAATGATATTAGTATTTTTAAAAACAAGATCATAAATCTACCGTCCCCCATTTTGTTCCCCCAAAGACATGTTTGTCAGATGTTGAGGCGGCGGCCGTCCGTCGCCCAGTTGTCGCTCCGCAACGCCACGCCACGCCGTGCGGCCTCCTGGGGTGCCTGGCCCCCCGCTTGGGCTGCTCGTCCTCATTATGCCCCGCCCCGCTCGCCTGCCTGCCTGCCTGCCGGACGCTCTAATGATAATGACCCCTCCCCTCCCCGTGGGCCCTCCGCGGCGCGGCCGCTCTGCCCTTGACGCCGCCTGCGCCCTCCCCCACCTCTCCCGACCGCCGACCCAGCTCTACACACCGCTGCTGCCGTTCCCTCTATGACGCATCGGGGGCGTTGCTATCCCGCACTCGCTGCCAACACTTCGACTGCTACCGTCCCCACGCTGTGTCCTCCCCGCCTTACCGCAGCATCGCTCCCGGCTGATGCCCCTGCTCTACGCGCTGCTGCTGCTGCTGCCGTCTGACCCGCCGCCCCGCCGCTTCCTCCAAAACCCTGTCCCCTCCATTACCCCAGCGATACCGCCTCCGCGCTGCCAACTCCCCGCTCCACTGCCCCACGCCACGTCGCTGTCGGCCCGCTGCCACTGCCATCGCCGCTGCTTCCGCCGTTGCCTCCACCGCCCCGCCCCAAACGTCAACTGTACCGCCACCACGCTGTCTCCTGCCCGCCCTGCGCCGCGCCGCTGTAGGGGCTGACATTGCCGCCGCCGCCGCCGTCACGGCAGGCCACGGCAGCCGCCGTGTTAGGTTGCGCGCCGCTGTCTGGCCGGACCCCCTCGCCCACGCCCTCTGCACGGATTCGACCCGAGCTGCTCTGCCCTTGGGCCTCTGCGCGGCTAATGGGTCACTACCGTAATTGTTTCTGCAGATGCGCTGGGAAATAAGTGCGTATTTGCGCAACGGAGGCACGACGCACGACGCACGGTGGTCTGGACGGCGCGTTTCGCGCGTAGAAGATGTTAAGTTAAATAACTATTTATTTAGTGAATTTAAAACGGGACTTTAAGTATAAATCTATTGAAACATGTTCTCAGTGAAAAATAATACTATTCCGCATTCTTCATATTGTTTATTTATTAATTTGTCAAAAAAAGTACTAATCTTTATCAGACATTATTGAAGTTGAATAAAAGCTTCATTTATTTGTCCAGAAGTAAAGAAAAGGTTATTATAAGCATTTATTTCATGAATCAACGGAAAATGTGTTAAAAACTAGGTAGAGAAAGTGTTTAAAAGTTTTTAACAATAGTTTTTAAAAGTAGAAAATCCGTAAAAATGTTCTATAAGTCGTAAAAGGAATAAATAGTATATAATAATAGTAATAATGACTGTAACAATTGTACTATTCGTTTGAAATTTATAATGTCAAATAACAATTATTTTATATTAATTCACTAATATGTTACTTAACCTGTCAAGAGGTGGCGCATGGTTGCTTTGGACCAAAAGCCAGAAAGTGATGTGTTTGATGATATGGAAATATCAGAGACCTGGTCGCCTGAGTTTGCTTCCTGTGAGACTTATCTTCATGTCACTTGAATCTTATTTTTAGCAGTTGTGGTTACGCATATGCCAGAGGTCGTTTCCTGTCCGGATCATTTCATCCTGCGCGCCACCTCTGACATCCAGTACTGACGCTTCGACTGCTGACTACGCATCCACCAAGGGAGGCAATTGGGGGCAACGAACAAATATTTACAATTGTTCATTTCAAGTCATATATTAATTTCACGGAGATGTTTCTGTTTTTTTTTATAATGACCCGTCAACGATTAGTTAATAGAAATTGCACTTTCTTTCAAAGCTCGTCATGTATAAACGTTCGCCATTATCAAAAAGACAGGCCTAGGCGACTGTTATTAACGAAAAAATATTACCAAATGTCCCCTTAATAATATTTGTTAATTTCATGAAGTGTTTTTAGTTATTTTTGGGTAATTGCCCGTCGAAAATCACTTACTTTTGGTAAGGCGCTTTCTTTCAATCCACGTCATGTAAACTTTAAACGGCCGCCATTTTAAAAGAGGCAGGCACAGGCGGCTGTTGTTATCGAAAAAATATTAACAAATGTCCATTTAATAATAGTTATTAATTTCATGGAACTGTTTTTACTTGCTTTCGTTTATTTGCCCGTCAAAGGTCACTTAGTTATTAGAAATTGTACATTGTTTCAAAGCTGGTCAATTAAATTTAAACGTTCGGCATTTTCGAAAAGGCAGGCTGAGGTGAAAGTTATTAACGAAAAATATTATCAAATGTCACCTTAATACTATTTATAAATTTCATTGAAGTGTTTTAGTTGTTTTTGTGTAATTGCCCGTCAAATATCACATTTGGTAAGGCGCTTTCTTTCTATCTTCGGCATGTAGTCTTTAAACGGTCACTATTTTTAAAGAAGCAGGCCGAGGCAGCTGTTGTTAACGCAAAAACATCAACAAAGGTCCAATTAATAATTTTTATTAATTTCATAAAAGTGTTTTTAATCGTTTTCTTTTAATTGTCCGTCAAAGATCACGTAGTTTTGGGAATGACGCTTTCTTTCAAACCTCATGTAAACTTTTAACAGTCTCCCATTTTAAAAGAGGCTAATCGAGGCGGCTGTGGTGAACGAAAAAACCTTAATAAAAGTCCATATAATAATAGTTATTAATTTCATGGAAGTGTTTAAAGTTGTTTTTGTGTAACTACACGTTAAAGATCATTTCATTAATGAAAATGACGCTTTTTCCCCCCTCCTCCTGATGTAAACTATAAATGGACGCCATTTTGAAAGAGGTTGACCAAGGCGGTTGTTATCAATGTAAACATATTTACAATTGTTCACTTAATAACACACATTAATTTGACCGAGATGTGTTTAGATATTTTAATGTTATTGCTCGACAAAAATTCACTTATTGCATGTTTCAGTTCTGCAGATCTCAATTTCCTATATTTAAGTTTATTGAAAAACAAAGAAATTTGGCAAATTAAAAGAAGGAATAATTTTGAAAAGATATTGAAAATGTTATGCAATTAATGAAAATCTGAAAGTTGAGAAGATAATAAATTTTCAAGAAGTAAACGATTTCGGTATTACGTCCGGAGGCAATGATGCTCTTTCCAAACACTTAATGCAAACTTTAAACGGTCATAATTTTGAAAGGGGTGGGCCGGGGCAGCTGATCTCAACTGATAAATATTTAATAATGTTTACTTAGAAATATATATTAATTTCGGGATGTGTTTTTCGATGTTTTTCGGGATGTGTTTTTCGATGTTTGTAATTGCCTGTGAAAATTTACTTAATCAAAAGATTTAACAGTTTTTGCACACCTTAATTACGCAAGGATTAATTTAATGAAAAATAAAAAAAAGGACATTGGAACTAATTTAATATATTGAGAAAAGTATATAAAAGCACATACAATTTCTGAAAGTTGAAAAGTTGATTAGGAAATAAGTTATAAACAATCAAAAATAAGTATATTTTCACTGCTTGGTAGCTGAATTTTTCTTCGGTTGAAACGCTTGGCTTGGAGGGCGTCGTATGACTGTAAGCATTGATAAAAATTATTATTTTTCCTGGTTTTTAGTCATTTAAAGTATGTGGAATTGACATTTATCAAGAAATAACTGTTTTTCAAAAAATAAAATTTGGTGCCTATGCGCGCGTTTCGGTATTCTTCAGACCACCGTGCGAAGTGGTTTTTACCATTGAGGCGTTTGCTGCCACTCTTATTATTAATTACTAAAATACTCCTTTCCTTTTTAGCCAATACGTAAGGTCATTTATGTTCTGACAATGGAATATAGCTGAAATCCAGCTTACTCTCACCCTATATGTGAAAACATATTCCATTAATGTCAAACCTCATGTAAACTTGAGACGAGCTTTGTTTCTCTTGTACATATTTTTCATATGGAATGAGCTGGTTTTGATATAAATGTGAAGATCCTGATACTCACAAATCGAATGCCTGCTGAGACAAGTTATGAGGGGTTACAACCGTTATTTTGTCCGCTCTTTTGTCTGTTACTTACAATAGGCTCATGATAATTCAATTTAAATATTTTATGGATTATTAATACATTTTTTTCATTTCTTTGACAATTACATACCACTATTTACTTACGCAAGAATGAAATTGTAAAATAATAAACTCAGGTTTTTCCATATCACTTTACTTCCAGTATTTATTATTATTATTATTATTATTATTATTATTATTATTATTATTATTATTATATTTGTAACCACAAATGTCGTAAGATTTAAATGTGTTTACATTAAGCAACAATGTAACCATGTTCTTCTGAGTTTTCATATTCCCTGCTCGTTATTGATTCAAGTTCCGAAAGTGAATGATAACTGATCGAATTGCACTGCTACAGAAGTATTCATATTGCATTATTGAACATGACAACAAACTGATACTTGTGGAAAATTACGCTCGAATATTGATTTAATCTTAACAGATACTTGAAGACCGTAAAAAAGTCAATTTCCATTCAACGTGCCATCTAGCTGTCCTAATTCTTTCATTTGATTTTTATTTTTCATTTATTCCTACTTATCTTTTTTAATTAACATTAGGTTCTTACATCCTTATATTTGTAAGGTATAACCTTGATAATTTAGCATTCATACTCTTTTATCTTTTTAAAACCCTAAGAATTAATTTTATAATATTCAATGCGTTGGGTATTTCCGAATACATATCGAATAAAACTTACCAATATAATAAATTTGTAAGCAGGTTTATTTCTGTTTCTATTGTTTTCCGTACCTAGGATGAATTACTAATATAGTAAAAAATACAGATTGAATTCGTTTTGCACTCGAAGAGCATACGATCTTCCAATTCGGGGAGGTTGTGAAGAGAAAGAACTGAGGTTCTTCTTGGCGTAGAACATTCTTTTATCAATATATGGAAAATATTATCATACCAAAAATACGCCTATTATTCAAGTCATGAGCATGAGTTTGTTGTGACTTCAAATTTTTTTTTTGTGCTTTGCATTAAACTTCGTTCCCTTTGTCCTTATTGTTCAGTAGTTAATTGGAATGGAAAAAAACGGAAGGTAAGTTTCACAAAAATTAGTATGCACGTAGCTTATATATGTAGTACATCTAATCTTTTTACGATTTCATTATAATAAATTTGTCCCTGAGCAAATAATGCACTCATACATAACATACGGCTTCCACGTAAACAATACATAACGCTAAATTGAAATCAACAGAAAGAAACGAGATTAAAATCGCGACATGAATTTCAATACTTCCTGGTGCTGGACTGTTTTTTTTCTTTTTTTTCTTTTTTTTCTTAAACATACATTTGATATCATTTCCAAGTAAATTCTCATTATATGCTACTTTATTTTCGTTAGTAACACGTGAACTATAACGATAAAATTGCTCCGGAAATACCAGATTTCCTAGGTCTCTTCTTTTCCCGCAGACAAAGACATCAAAAGAAACTCTCTCGCCAAGTACGTCGTCCTCAAATAATCCGTGGATCTCCCGCAATTGTCCGAATACTTTCCTCCCCAGGGAGAAGAAAAATGCCGCCTGGGAGCATCGCCGGCGGGGTGCGACGCAGCGGGGTCCAAGAGGGGGTGGGGGTGGGGGTGGTTGGGGGAAGGTTTGCCTCTAATCACCTGCCGCGGGCTGATGACGTCATCCATTCTCCCTCGCCAAGAGCTCGTCTCCATCCCCCGCTACACCTCCTCGCACCCTCTGTACGCCCCCCGCCACCCACCCTCACACACAACCCCCGCCTGCTCCACATACAACGTTCACCCGCCCCGCCCCCACCCCCGCCCCGCCTGCCCCCCCCCGCCCCGCCCCGCCCCGCCCTGCCCTTCCCGCCTCGCCCGTCCCGCCCCGTCCGTCTCGCCCTGCCCGTCCCGTCCCGTCCCACCCGCCCGCTGGTCCGCCCGCTGGCCCGCCCGCCCGCTCGCCTCATCCGCCCCCTAGCCTGATCCGCCCACCGCAGCTATCTACCGCCCCGCCGGCCGTGCCCGCCATCTCGTCACCGTGCCCCGTCGTGCGTCGCTCCCACCACCGCCGCCGCCGGCCGCGTTCTTTCATCTGCATCCCGGCGATTAACCTTTCCGATTACACCCAGTAAACATAGTGGCGCCGAGCGCCGTAGCCCGCGGCGCTGCGCCAGGCGTGCGGTATAAATAGCTGCGGCCCCGCCCGCTAGAGTGCATTGTACGTCGGGAAAACCCCCTTGGGCAACGTGCGATGGGAAAGAAAGTATGTTTTATTTTCCTGCAAATTACCTGGCCCGGCTTATGGATGTCATGATTCCAAAAGCCAGTGAGAACTTTGGACGAGTTGAAAATGCGTCCCAAGGACTTAGAACCGCACATTATCTCTATTTCCGCCCGTATTTAACTCCATTTGCAAATATGTACTCGATTTAAACATAGCTGCACTTCAAGTCAAGAGCTGGAGGGAGAGAGGAACTTTGTTATCTAATCGGGAGTTCCAATACCAAAAATTTAAATCCTAACAAAGCTCCAGATTTGATTTGAAAGATCCTGATTTTCTCCCCCATACGTCACATACAGTTTTTGACTAAATAAATAAATAACAAAGCTCCGTTGGATTGGATGACAGTGTTCCCCTATGCTTCTAGCTCGTGACCTTGAAGTGTAGCTATGTTTAAATCTAAGTATTGCATTGCTCACGAGAAAGCATTGCAGTAAGCATTGCTAGTGAGACAACGGCCAGTATCCGCAATCAGCAAGGGGGATGGGAACCTACGTTTCCACAAAAATTATTTCTATTTTCCGGCTATCTCGTTCGAGTATTGAAGGATTGATCAGGATTATTGATCTCCTTTGAGAAGCTAAGATAATTGGTGAGAGTTTTTTGCAGTACTTTTTGGTTTATATATCTAAAAATATGGCCCGCTTTTGATTTTCTGTTGAGGTACTTCGCGCAAGGTGGGATGGAAACCCGTCATTTTTTTGTAAATATTTTCTATATCTTTCCGAATCAAACATGGTTAATCATTGCACGAAACTATTTGCAACATAGGTACAGGTATCTGGGAAAAGTTTACGATTCAATACATTTTCGATGTAGAATGATTCACAACCATTTCAGAAGCAAAGTCACGGTTCATGGTTAATTTGTTATTTAAGACTAGAAATAAAATACCCCAAAAATTAAAATAACCATTTCACATTGAAGGAGCTGCGACATTAGTCACATCGATCGAAACATAGAATCAAACATCAGTTTTGGTGAAAATCCTACCTCCAATTTCAGCCGCTAGTGTCATAGACATACTTTTAGCCATAATTAAATTTTTAATATGAAGGGCATACAAAACGTGGAATCGGATATTTTTAAATACTATAATTTGTATATAACTGTAGAAAAAAGACCTTTTGCCGTGACTTAAAATCTAGGCAAAAACAAATCAATCACGGCCAAGAGAAAAACGCCCACTTCGCGTACTTAATATGAAAATAACGATTTCACATTCTAAGTACTACAATCAATATTCATGTTTGGTCCATTTTTTTCTCAAAATAGTATGGACTGGGATACTGGTGTTCCCCGTCATTATAGAACACTATTACATTATTTACCAAATTGTATACCGATACTAGATGTTACTACGCCAAATCATGAAAGTAGAGACGGGAATGACTTTGCACTGAATATCATACATGATCTCGTAAGATACTTCAACATCAAATTGTTCCCTCTATTTAGAAGAGGGATCACAATTGTAGTTTAACAATCTTCAGAAAGGTATGTTATTAGTAAAAATATTGATTAGTCGCAAAGTTGCAGCTCAAAAGAATCTCAAACACGGAATTTATGAATGAAAATTCAAAACGGTATTGTTGAGGCGATTCCAATACTTGCCGATAAGCTACTAGGGATGAAAAGTAAAAAACTATGTAGATCTCACAATATTAGCAGAGTTATAATAAACGTGTGTTTATGAAAAACAGAAAGTATTAGATTAAGCGTTCTCCTAATATTTCATGAATCCCGAACTTTTCATAAACCTCTTAGACGAAATCAGCGTTTTTTAAAAAAAATATGATTCTCGTAATCGTGTTTTGGCTATTCAAAATATCATGTTTTATCTAATTAGGAAATCATCAAATTCTGATGTGAAATGACTGTGATCTTTGAAGTAAATATTAGAGTGGCGAGTTATAATTTAGAAGTGCACAAGTTTGTAATAATTCAAAGTGCTTCAATGATAGAACGATCTACGTGTTAACCAGAGTAGTGTGTATTACGAAATTAAAATGCACGGCGGAAAATAACTTTTACAGAATACAGAGGAACGCACGTAATAAAACACTCAGATCCTTTTAATACCTAACCATAATGAATCACGACTTCGAGTGGGAATAGAAAATTAATGGTGCTATTTTATTACATAAATTTTAGTATTTGTAGAGGCAACGTAATACAATATTGCAACAGACGGGTAGTTTAAAAAATCACTTTCTCAAATGCCACGTGGCAATCAAGGGCCACGAAAATGTGTACTTTCGTAATAATTTTACACTGTTTTTTTAGCATTACATACCTTACATTATAGTATTTTGTACTTGTGTTTAGTCATTATATTTCGCTTCAAGAACAATTGGATCGACGCAGTTAGATCCCAGGGTTCCTAGTTGGTCACCCAACCAATGTCTCCAATTCGCGGTAGAAAACGGAGTAGTGACGCAGGTTTTGCGGTCATGGCCTTTCAGTAGAACCAGTAGAACGGGTAGTGACGCAGGTTTTGCGGTCATGGCCTTTCAGTAGAACCATCCCAGCATTCGCCTGAATGACCAAGGGTAACCACGAAAACCCCGGACAGGATGGCCGGCACGGGAAGTGAACAAGGACGCCCGATTGCAAAATCAGCACACTTCTCTGACTGAGCCATTTCGCTCGGGCACTATAGCATACGTACTACTAAACGAGATTGTAAAAAACAATGTTTGATAAGAGATGGTCCTAAGTATTACTTCATTATCGTTTCTAATCCTCGATCAATAATAGGCATGTACAGGATAATTGGTATCATAGGCACACACTATTTATCGTTGTCCGAATATAATATTGAACTGTTTCTCGGATTGTTATTATAAATAAAATATATAATGTATTTATCTTTATAAGCTTCGCGTTTAGCAATGACACTGAACACTTCCCAGTATTCATCTCTTTCAAATTATTATAATATGGTTTTCTCCGCATCGTAAGCTAATTTCAACCCCGGCAAATTCAGAAATTTATACTTGGTAGTGGGGTGTGATCCGTTCTATACGAAATGGGATCGAGTAAATTGTTATAATTTCACATATATTTAAGGAGCGCGAAAAAAACTTCACTTAAACGCATTTCTTTCGTTCCGAAGGTGTACAAATATTTTCAAATTGCCATTTATTCTAACAATGGCAATCGATCCCGTCGTTAGAAAAATACACTTTACAAGATCCTTAACTCCTGTACCTTTTCAAAAACACAACAAATAAAACAATAACAATAAAACGAAACTACCTTTGATATTTATATATTTACAAAACCAAACGCACCAATAACCATTTCCATTCTGTGCACACCCTGACTGAGTTTATGAGCTATTAGATCATCACTATTTTTTCTACGAGTACAAACCTTTTCTTCGACAATGTTGTGAATTGTATCTAGAATTCCAGAATGGCACAGACTATCTCATACTTCTTAGTTTCCTAATATTTTTTGACTAGCTATTTGGTTATACACTACCCTCTTCCCAGTTGCTACCAAGCAGCGACTACAAGGCATTTTTCATATGCTCTGAATTCTTTTTTATACGCAAAAATTAAAATCCTGGAATCCCTCTATGAAAAAATAGTTTAGTATTTCTTGTTAATGCGCAATTTTGAGCTTCTTTTACTGAATACTTTTGACTTTGAGAAACATAATGAAAAATCATTTCAAGTCCTCGTACTCAAATAACGCATCAAGAAAGTTCGTAAAATAAATATTAAAGTTACATTGATATAATATATTCAAAATTGTTCATTACGTGTTTATGAGCGACTATCATGTTCGAGATCTTATTACGCCATTTACAGGCACAAAATGACGTAACGCCATTACCCAGGCAAACAATAAACCCACAATTTCGCCCGTAGAAGACAGGCCCTCCTCAAATAAACGGGACGCGGAGCTGCATCGCCTCAAACAGACAACACAAGTCCTGTGGTGCCGCGCGGGCCGACACGCTTGCGCCAACTTTCGCGTTCGCGTGCGCCGTAACGAGCTGTTTTCGTCGGCGCCCCTTTCGCAGAAGCCCCCAGCGCTGCAGGACGCGGCGGCGGCGGCGGCGATGGTAGAGGCGGTGGCGGAGGCGGCGGTGGCGACAGTGGCGGTGGCGGCGGTGGTGGCGGTGGCGGCGGCGGCGGTGGCGTTGGCAATGGTGGCAGTTGTGGCAATGGTAGCGCCGGTGGCGGCGATGGCGGTGGCGGTGGCGGTGGCGGTGGCGGCGGCGGTGGCGGTGGCGGGTGGCGGTGGCGGTGGCGGTGGCGGTGGCGGCGGCGGCGGTGCGGTGTGGCGGTGGCGGGGTGGCGGCGGTGGCGGTGGCGGTGGCGGTGGCGGTGGCGGTGGCGGTGGCGGTGGCGGTGGCGGTGGCGCGGGGGCGGGGCAGCGGCGGCGGCGCGGGCCATGGTGGCGGTGGGGCGGGGGCGGTGGCGGCGGCGGTGGCGGCGGTGGCGGCGGTGGCGTCGCTTGTGCCGCCGGTGGCGCTGCGAGCGGCGGGCGCCGAGACGAACGGCGCGCACGTTAAGACGTCTCGTAAACTTCCCCTCAAATAAGCGCTTCCTTCTCCTCTCCCTCCACCCCGCTGGCGAAGGAAGACGAGGAGGGGGGCAGCTCCGGCAGCCGCCCAATTACCAGCTGCAGTCTAAACACGCGGAGGCCGTGCGAGCCCCGCCGCCCCCCGCACACCCACCCCCGTTGCCGTTTTCACAGTCCCCCGTTTACGCGTTTTCCTCGTCTTCGCTGAGTTCCGCCACTACTTCTCTACGACGGTTAATAGTTTTTAATTATCGCCTGTCACGTTCACTTTTCATATCTATGTGTCCTAGCTCCTTATTGTGAGGAGCTGACGTGACAGACGTTTCAAGATTAATTATGTAGTATGGCCCTACCGAAGTTATATCTTTTTTCCTCAACTAATTCGACAGTGTCGTTTTTTCTTACTCCGTCTTTTTTTTACTTCTCTGCATCGTCACATCAAACTCCTTTTCATAATACTAGGATTATATTATTATTTGATTATCAGGCTGCATTTTTTCTTTCCGATCACTAGCTGATATACGTATTCAGTTAAACGTCATATTGCCTATTTTTTTTTTCTTTTCTCTTCATTCGGTTTCTGTTCCCGCCTATCTCGTTCAATTACTATGTCATTTCTTCATTCCCAACTCTAGCTCCACCTCTATCCCTACGACCCCCCCCCACGCCCCTTACCCGTGCTCGCATCCCGTGGGAGCCGCTCGACCCCAGCCTGCTGCTCCCAACAGCGCCTCCCTCCCCCACAGCCGCCGTCGCGGAGGACCCAAGGCGCAGCAACTCTTTCCGCCAAATCGCGTTAAAACTTGCGCGGGATAATCGAGTTAAGTGTTAACAGTGAAGCACTCACTCCCTCTCGCTCATTCACTACCTCGTTTACTCGTCTGCCTGTCTGCCTGTCTGCTCGCTCGTTCATCACACTCGTACTCGCAATCGCGCTGTTCGCGCCCGGGTCTTTTCCTCGCCCCGCCCGCCCGCCCGCCCGCCCGCCCGAGCAACAACCCCGCCAACTCATTCCAGAAACTTCCCTAAAACGGCGGCCACGCGCGTGATAGCTCACAGGAATATTCCGGCGGCGGTGACTTTATCGGTGGAACACGCCGCCCTGTGGTCAGAAGAGCGGGCGTGTGGGCGACAGAGACGAGAGCCTCGAGCAAGCACTGGCAGGACTGAAGTACTAGACTCGTAAAACGAAAAGGGACAAATTCCAAGAAACAGTTCGAATGAAGTGTTGCTTTTTGGGTACACTTGACGTACTAAACGTCCTTAATGGTTCTGAAACTAATTACATAATATACTCTCACTTCTTCAAGATATTGTCTTTAAAGTATACTGGTAAAACAAAACATTATGAAGGATTAATAATATTGTCTATTCCACCTACTAAACATTGCAGTGATATTTGTCATAAACAACACAATAGAAGGAAATGCATAACTCAAAATAACGAATGATGAACTGAAAGAAAACAAAATTACTAATAAAAAATTAAGTAAGTAAATGATACGAAAGAAAGAATGATTCACACAAAAATACCAATTTTTTCGTTGAATTAAAATTTCTCTTATAACTCGTTAACTTGCAAATGCTTATATTTTGACTTTTCTCTTGGATGAGAGAGAAGAAATAAACGAGAGAAATGAGAAAAAAACAAAAGATAACAGTGGAAGAAATTGTGCAACACCAGACGCCATCTAATCTAAATATTATATAAATTCCTTCAGTAGTTTGTTCTGAATTTGAACTACATTTATCACAGACGGTCTCCGAAATACTAATCTCGAAGATAGAACAAGATGAAGTCGTCTACGAAAAAGTACAGTGTGAAAATGGCGAGAAGAACGGGGAAAAGAAAACTACAGCGCAGTCAAAGAGCTAGAAAATACAAGATAAGAGAAAAAGTTTATATAACTTTAGTAAAACGACTCTTCAAGGTGTCTGCCCTGAGGTTAAGAATCTTCCTCACTTCCTCCGTCTGCTGCAAGCAAAACGCTTCGTCTCGCACCTGGATGATGCAGCAATAGGGTTTCCGAGAAGGAAAAAAGGAAAAGAGACGATTCAAAAGTGAGGCGACGCAGCGTGCCTTGTCGCCCGCGGCGTTCATAAGCAACGTTGGTGTCGACAGTTGACCTCTTTCGCGACGTCTTTCTTACCAAGAATTCCAACCATCTAGATTCTGAATCTAAGACTTCATATTATACGAATACATACTAACTACGTACTACATTACGGAAACATAACTTTTGAGAAAAAGTGTTAAGTAGCACTGTGATTAAAACATTTATTCATACATAACAACATATCGAAGCAAAGGGAGATAAAGATATTTAGCTATAAGAGAAAACAAGATTAAACAACATTTTCTCAACAATTCTGCCTTAAACGAGTGTAACAAATTCTTATCATCTTGTTAACGTCTTGATTTCATTTCTCTCCAAACCTACCTTATCCAACCTTAAACTACTAGTGCTAAAACAGCACGTACTTTCTACCCAGTATTTTCATGCAAAATTACGCAAAATTACTCAAATTTTCGAAATATTTACCTTATTTCAAAACATATCTTTGAGAAACAGAAGTTATTAATAGAAAAAATCTTTATCTTTAATATTTTAGTGGCAGAAAGATTCCGAATAAAATTACGAAGTTTTGCAATTTTTGAAAAATCAGGATTTTTAACAAATATGAGAACTGAACGATTCTTTTAAATGTCCTTCACACTATACAAGAACAAAATTTAATAAAAATCGATAGAAACACTTTTTTCAAAATTTGGAAAATGTCCCAGAGGCTTCATGTAAAATACCCTCCCCCCAAAAAAATTAAAATATCGATTTCAAATTCAAGGGCCCGCGACATTCACCATATTCATTGGGGAATATCAATTTGGAAAAAATCGGCGGAACGGTTTAGCCGCTAGCGTTGTTCACAGACGGACAGACAGACGAAGAGACGTGCTGTAATTTGATTTTTCGATAACAAGGAACTACAAAAAATGGAATCTGGCTCTAATCCCATGTTAGTTTTTCTAAATTTAGCAAGTGGATTTATCCACTTTTTCGCTACAAGGGCTCTGCACTAAGAGTTTTCTCACGAAAATTTGCCGCTTTTTCGCACAGCGTTACATAACCTTCTTTCTACTCCGTAGCAAGAAAGTAAAAAGAATCGTGCTAAATAAAACTTTCACTATTATTTTCATCTCATTGCTCAGAAAGTAACACATTACTCCTGTAAATCTATAGCATCTATATGATGCAAAAAATGGTATTCTAGATTAAAGATTTGAGATGAGCACTTATGCAAGCTAAATTACATAGAAGAGGAGGAAGGCGAATGAATTCCCGAATAACAGGAGAGAAAACCAGCCTGATTAGAAACTCTGATTCTAAAATTTGTGACCGTACACGATCAAACACATCTCGGTTGGTTGGTTAGTTGGCTGTTAGTGTTTCCGGGCGCGTTAACAACTTAGATTATTCGTCCCGTAAGTTTTGTAGATGTTTTTTCATCTGGAAATGTCGGTGATCTTCCCCCACTGGATGGCGAGATCCGGCGCCGACCCACCGTCGGCTAGCGGGGTTTCTCCCTAACCAGGACTCTCCCACCAGCGGGGCACCGCCCCAGCCGGGAGAAGCTCTAAGCTCCCGACCGGTCTCCCGGAATATGTGGTAGTGTAGTGTGTAAGGGGAGAGGATAGGAAAAGGTAGAGGAAGGAAAGATCGCACACGGTTCGTGGCCCGTTTGTTAGGGTACTGCTCCGGCATTCGCCTTGTGTTGATCGGAGAAACCACGAAAAACAGAGATCACGATCAGAGCATCCGGCCGATAGAATTCTCCTCGAGGCAGCGACTGAATTCGACCCAGCTGACAATCTAGAGTCGACAATCCTGCCGCTGTCGGGACTCGAACCTAGGACGTCCCGGTCAGAGGCGCTGCGGTGAGATGACATCAGTTGACGCACTGAGCTACCGCTCCCGGTCCGCATCTCGGTTTCTCTGCTTCCAAACACAAGTCCTTGCACCTCGTACACCTTGTGAGCGGGGGGCGCCGGCCGAGAAGCCGCGAGGGTGGGCGGGCGCTCGGGGCGGGCCTGGGCAAACACGGCGGCTGCTGTCGCGCGCGTCCTCAGCGTCCTCGTCGCCGTCTCCGCCGGGCGGACGCGCGCCCCGCCGCGGGCGCCCCCCCCCCCCCCCGCCCCTCCGCGTGTCCCTCGCGTCCGCAGTAAACAGCTTCTCATCCAGCCGCGGGGCGCGCTTTTGTGGTGAGTGTTTGTGCGTTGCCTCGCCCCTTCCCCGGCCGCTGCCAGCGCCTCGCCCGCCCCCGAACAAGTCGGATCCCTTCGCCGCTTTTGTCCGCCGCCTCGCAGAAGCGCGCGGGTCGCTTGTATCGGAGTGGTAATGCGCGAATTTGAATACTACGTGCGGCCGCTGGAGCCGCCCCGTCGCTCCGCCCGCTCCATCCCTGCCCCCACCGGCGTCCTTCGTTGCCGGGGCGGCGCCCATTGTTGGAAGACGCGCTTACAGCGACAAAAGAAGCGCCAGTGAGGGCGGGGCGAAATCGGGGGGCAACGGTGACAAAGGGAAGGGTTGACTTGGTGGAGTCGTCGCCAGAGGATGTAGTGAGAGCTGCTGTAATATTTATGGCGAGGAAGACTGCTGTACCGGCAACCCCGCCAAAAAATGGGACCAGGAGTGAGGTGAGGAAAAGGTTGATCGTATGACTACTTCGAAACATCAGATAGAAAGCGCTGTAGGATAATTGTGTAAGAAGATACAGATTTGAGAGCGGTACAGACAAAGTTGCACTTAAGATGATTTAGTTGTGAGGGCACGAGTGGTAAAAAAGTGGGGATTACTTATCTCGAGTTAATAAATTAGAGAGTAGAGGTGATTTGTTTTAACTATTGGTTTATGAAAGCCACGAGTGGTAGGCGTAATAGGGATATAGACTAGATATTTCTGAATCGTACAGGAGATCATTAAGTGGATAATTAATAATTTATAAGAGGAAGAATGAAAAGCGAATTTACTTTCATATCCATGTGAAAATTATGTATGAGGTTTTCTAGTTATAATAATATGAATTTTAAAACAAAGCGAAAGATGAGGAAATCCAGTAATGAAATGAGTAGTAAGTTAGCGAATCAGAGTTACCCATAGAAGCAGCCACTGTCATAATATATTTAATACAAATATCCTCTTAAATAATCTGAATTCTTCAGATGACGTGAAGTTCATAACACTGATAACTGCATCAAAGGTCTCCACAAAACAATACGATGTGAAAAATACATGAATTCTAAGCTTCGGTGTAAACTACAAATGACACTGAAAATAAGAAGTTACGGTTATTAACGGGAGACAAGGGCAAACGCAGGTCTGAAGGTAAATTCGAGAGTGAAAGTAGGTCAGAGTAAAGTAAAGGTTGAGGTTGAAGGAGAGATTTGACTTTACGAGCAGGTTGGAGTTAAAGGGGGTGTTTGAAGTTAGATTCAATGGTATTTCCCGTGGCAGTGATTCTTCCCCCCAAAGGTTGCTAAGGTTTGACGCCGCCCTACACGATGGCGAGCGGACGACTTTCCCCTCTATGTATCCACCCCAAATCGGGGACATCCGCAGTTGGGAGGGGAAGGGAAGGCTTTAAGCTCCCGAGTGAGGGACGGGTTTTAAGCTCCCGACATGTGTGGTAGTGTAGTGCATGCAGGTGAAAATGTATGTGTAAGGGGAGACGATAGAAGGAGGAAGAGAAAGAAAAGATCGCGCGCAGTCCTTGGCCCGTTTGTTAGTGTACTGATCCAACATTTGCCTAGTATTGATAGGAGAAACCACTTAAAACTACGAATCAGAGCGAGTTGTTCTTTAGAAATCTCATCCAGACAGCGACTGAATTCGACCAAATTGTGTCGAAAGTACGCCACTGGATTCGAACGCTAGGAAATCCCGTTGAAAGTCGCAGCAGAGATAGCGGAAATATTAACTCTAAGCTTAACTCAACCGGTGAAGAAGACGTTGAAGGAGAAGAAAGGCTGAGAAGGAGTTGAGGGGAGGAGTTGAGGGGAGGAGTTGAGGGGAGGAGTTGAGGGGAGGAGTTGAGGGGAGGAGTTGAGGGGAGGAGGCTGTGGGGAGGAGTTGAGGGGAGGAGGCTGTGGGGAGCAGTTGAGGGGAGGAGGCTGTGGGGAGGAGTTGAGGGGGGTTGAGGAGAGTTAGATTGATTGCAATGGAGAGTTTCATGTTGACGATTTAGGGAGGAGTAGAGAAGAGGGGAGGAGTTGAGAAGGAGAGGTTGATTTCTTGTGAGGGGGAGTTTCATGTTGACGGTGAGGTGGCCGCTGAGCGAGAGTCGGACGTAGGTTGAGTCGGCTGCGCCGAGCCCTGTGCCCCAGCGCTTGGGCGTCTGCAGGGGAGCGGGCGCTGGCAAGAGAGGATTCCAGACAACGCGATCCCACAATGCACAGCGCGTCGCGACTCGACGCGACGAGCGGATTGGCTGCGACCTAAGGGGATTCGGCACCTTTTCCGTCTCTTTTACGGCGCGCGTCTCTCAGCCTCGAGCCGCGTCGTATCTCTCGCTCCGCCCCTCCCCTCCCCTCCCCTCCCCTCCACTCCCCACCCCGCCTTTCCGCTCGCTCGCTTGTCTCGCGTCTTTTTCCTCGCCGTTGCATCCGACTTTCACGTTCCGGCTGTACTTCGTACGGAGCCACAGCCAAATCCACGATTTGTGGGCTTGTTTGTGGGAGTGCTCCATTACGTCGATCTTGATCCTCGTGCCATTTGTGGGCCTCGCGTTTGTGTACTAAAGTTTAAAAGGTATACCTAGGAAGTTTCACATGTGGGGATTTTCATTCCGTTCAAGGTGGTACACACTCTCCAGTTTATCTTAAAAATATTTTGACAAAATAAAGTTTCAGCCAAAATCGCGCCACTCGTGATTTTCTTTACTTTTTTAAAACACGATGTAAAATTTATTAACTTGTAATGTTCAACACATATTATGTTCTTATGACTTTGTGTTTTACAAATAATAATGTATCCAACCTCACAATCCCTGTAAAGGAGACCTTCGCCCTTAATGGAATCCTAAAGACTAAAATTAAAAAAAAGTTCAACATTTGTTACTAGGTTTTCGTTAGCACGCTAATGGATTAATATTATCACACCACCTAGAAACTATTTAAACTCACCATAAACAGGAGAATGACGTATTTTCATTGCTTGCAAAGCTTTTCTGCTTGTAAGGGCATTCTAAATATTCTCGCGCATTCATTGTTAAGTATTCTCACAATCGAGGAATTCTCTCATATTAAATTATTCGTTATTTTGCTAATGGAATGAGATATCTCCCCAATTTCAGCCCGAAATTATTTAAAGTAACAACGGCAGTCGGAACACTGATTATTCTCGCACGCAGCCCAGGACTATCTGCCGAATGATTCCTGCCGGGGGTGCGGAAAAAATCATTAGCGTTCAGATGCTATCGACACTCGGGTGGACGGGACTTGCAGAATCATCAGATTAGGCGACGGGAGGCTGGTTCATTTCCAGGAAGTTATCTCGCGCTGAATCACGGTGTATCAGTTCGTTGAAAACCTCCTCGCGGGGTTTCTACTAAAAACCGATAACCACGGAGTTTAATTCGGAATTCGATGCGTTGCGCGGATTCCTGTGTAGTGGACACAATGCTTTAACCGCCGAGACGTTCTCCCAAACATTTGCACTCTTCCTCAAAAACATTCATCACTCTATTCAAAGAATAAAAGTAAACTCGCAGTTAAAAAAACATTGCTTCCAATCGCCGTGTGCTAGTATGTGTATCTTTCTAGCCAAATAAACGAATAAGCACGTAAATAATTTTTTTTATTGACTTAGAAATAGTTCATTATACAACTGACGAACGGGAGATAGTGTATTAGGTAATAAGAAAGCATGAAATTATACAAATATTGGTTTTTAAGGTTCAGTCTTACAACTGGTATACTACTGTCACTTTTTGATAATATTATATTCGAATTGTGAGTATTTGTCACTACGTTAATGGTGCGATGATCATTTCCTTCTAGGAACAATCACAACGCAAATAAAGACTTGGGACAGCTATTCATTCCGTTCCACGGTCGGCTAAATTGTATTATTGTAGAGAACAGAAATATAACGAAAATAAATTATGGCATCTGAATTTAAACTATCGAACAAGTTCTTCGAGCATAAATAATAACATAATTATCTTTTTTAATTATTTTATCTACTTTAAAAAATTAAGGACGAAAATAATAACTCCATTTTGGGTCATATATTTGAGCCATTTTATGTACGGGCATAGAGATAATTCCAATTATTTACCTCCAGATATCACTTTTATATAATATTTTTAAACGAGTACAGGGTGATTCAAAGGAGCAGATTTTAAATATCTACCATCCATGAACAACAACAGATAGACACACATTCGACACATCATTGAATAGAGAAAAATTCAAAGTTTTATTTCGTACATTCAACTTGAGCACCATTTGTTGCGCGACAAATCTAGAATCGATAATCCATTTCTTGACACGCACGAATGTACTGGTCGATGGTTATTGATCTCGCTGATCTTATAGAGTAGCAAGTTTAGGTGGTACATACACCTTGTCTTTTATAAACCCCCGAAGATAAAAATCGCACGGCGTCAAATCTGGTGACCTGGGAGGACGCTTACGATGAACAAGATCATGTCAACAACTTTTTAAATCCATCGTCCTGTAATTGTGCCTACCGCCGTACCTCGTAGTGGAAGTGAGGTAGAGCGCCATTTTGCAGGAAGATACAATTATCCTGATCTTCTTAAATTTGTGAAAGCAATTCTGGAGCAATTCTAGATACGTAATTCCAGATAAAGTTATCCCAATAAAAAGAAATGCCCATAAATTTTGTTGATACTAATGGCGCTAAACACATTCAGTTTTGGAAAATCTCCTTCACGTACGGTGACAATGTAGGGATTTTCAGTCCCCAACTTCAGACATTGTAGAGATTTACTTTCCTGTAGATATGAAATGTTCATTCATCGGAAAAAAATAGTCTTTCAGCAAAGTGACATCTTCCAACATTGCAATGCAAAATTTTTATCTTTTTGATCTCCAGAACACAATGCTTGAAGTAATTGCAACTTATACGGCTTCTGACACGGACGTCTTTTAAGCTCACACCATACCGTTGGCAGTTCAATTCGAAGTTCTCTGCTTCCTCTTCTTGTGGATTTTGTAGGGCTACGTTCGTAAGCCGATCGGATAAGCTCAACATTTTCATCTGACGTGCGACGGCCACCAATAATTGTTCCTTTGCAAATGCAACCTTCTACAAGCTTCTTGTATGATTTGTAAATCGGCTTACGACGAGGGAACTCGTTGAATTTGCCATGAAGTGCATGCTGCACTGAAAGAATGGATTCGATCTTAGCATACTGCAGCACACAAAACGTCACCATTTTATTATAAATAAACTACAGCGCCTCTATAGGCACTGAATGGATTTAATAGGTACTCTATCTAGTGACGTGTCATGTGTGTCTCCATCCATTGTCGCTCATTGCTGGCAGATATTTCAAATCTGCTCCTTCTTTTTGAATCACCCTGTATTTATGCTCTAAACCGAATCTACTTATCAAAACTTCTCCCAGTCATCTCCAGCAAAGCGATCGCTTCCAATTCAGAGAAACTGTTATTCCGCCGCTAAGTGAACGCTCCCCTAAGAGCAAGTAATGGCGCAATGGAAGTTTATTTGCTGGAGTTTGCGTTGCATGATCAAAAGAAGCCATATTTGCGGACGGCGACGGCGGGTTTGCGCGCGCTACGACGCGGAGCACTCGGCTGCCCGTTGTCAAAAGGGCCCGCCGCCGCGTCGGTGCTGTCGCGGTGAGGGGGGGAGGGGAGGGATGTGGAGGGGGAAGCAGCAGAAGCGCACGACGCGCACGAGCCCAGGGATGTAAATGGCGCATTCAGACGTCCATCACTTGGAGCACGCGCTGCTGTGCGGAGCTGTGAATGGCAGCGATTCGAGGGATCCTTGTATTTTTATTCATCTCTTACAAACGGACACACGTTATTTAGTGTAATTAATATTTATAACGTTTATATTATCATTTGATTATTTTGTATTTTTTGTTGTATTTGTATTTTTTTATTTATATTGTATCTTGTGTTAACTATCTGTTCTATCAGAATTTATGTGTAAGCAGTATTAAGTTATTTGCGCCGTTGCAGTTTGTAATAGGTAAATCATGTAAACAAATTACGATTAAAATTGAACTGAAATATTATTATTTGAATAACCGTTACAGGAAGTGCTGCTGTTTAATTGAAAATTTAATTGATTTTTGAAAAAAATTTGAAAATGTCCTTCATGTAAAATGCCCCAAAATTTTGGAGAATGTTTTTCAAAGTTTCAAAGATTAAAAAAGCACAATTTTTTCTCAGGAAAACATCTATCTTCAAGATTGTAGTTATATGAAGGCGCCAAATAAATTTTGTTCTTTTGCAGTTTTCCAAAAATCAGAGATTTGAACAAAAATGAGACATGCACCAATCGTTTCAGTATTTTTTTCTCTATAGAAAGACAAAGTTTAATAAAAAGATTTGGTGCCATTTTTGGAACAAATTAGAAAACGTTGTTCCTAGTATGTTTAATAATGCTTTGAACTCACAGGGCCATGAGTTCATTTAGATCGATCGGGGAATATCAATTTTGAAGAAAACCGTCCGAAAGGTACAGGTGCCAGCGCTGATCACAGACAGACGAAATTTCTGCCTACAATCGATTTTTCGGCATCAAGGGCTCTCAAAACATGGACTTAGTAGAGAATGTAATTTACCACAATCTCATTTATTAACATTTTACTTTAAAATTCTACTATTTTAGTATTGCATACTTATTTCCTTGTTTCAGCATGTTTTCTCATCTTGATTTCTGGTACATAGTCTATTGTCCGTCTTCTGTTCTTTTTATATGTTTACGTTTATAACTGCCCTATTTTTAATTTTTGGACATTAAAAAATTGGACATTGGAAAATTTGAGAGCAATCATTCCTTGGATTCTTCAGGTTCTGTGGTTCTTGCAAAGATACAAAATTACTCTTATCTTTGGTGGAAGATTCACAATCACATGTGTATCTTATCTTGTTTGTTCAAACTTCCCTTTCAATTTTAACACTATTTCAACTTATCTTTTTCTTCACAAAATCCTTAATAATTAAATCTTTTCTGAAGATATTTAAATTGTTCTGTCTTTCTTGGATCCTCAGCTCGGTCACGATAAACTATTTCAATTCAATGTCTCAGCTTTCACTATTTCCTTTTGATCCCATTGGAACAGTTTGAAATAACTTTTAATAGGGCAATTTACATAAAATGCAGCGTATTGATACAAATTACTTACATGAAACATTTAAATACAACATTTCATTGTTCTCCAATTAAAGTTTAAAATGGAGACGTGCGATGGAATGCAATATATGTTAGGATACTTTTATTGATCAATTATTACTGAAGCAACATACTGGTTATTAATTGAAATGAATGTGTTGACGTACAGAACTGGGAAGAGGAGATATATGCTACTGCAGTGCTCCCGAAAATGCATAAATCATGATAGGTTGTCGTCGTGTATCATCGTAAATATAGCTTTACGTCAAACATTGCTAGGACATAGCGATTTTGATAAATTTTTCCTATGGTGAATATCAGAAATTGACTTCAAATAACGCTTTCTATGTCATATTATTATTATTATTATTATTATTATTATTATTATTATTATTATTATTATTATTATTATTATTATTATTATTATTATTATGCAGATTTTAAATTTTTATTAGTATCGTACAACAGTTAGATAGTTTATTACACACTACATTTAAAATCTGAACTTCAATACGTGATTTAGAAGTCCCGAAATGTTAATAAAGCATAACAATTTTGCCACTGAGTTGTACCACGATGGGTGAGGATGAAAGGTTGTTATGCTATAAAATAAAACATTACACGAACCGTTGACTGCATTTCCCTCTCCGAAAGGAACTCATTAACAGTTTAAGAGCATTTGTTCATGGTTCAGTAAACAAAGTGTTGAGGATTATGATACAGATATATTTTTATCTTAAAATGAATATTAGAGTGCATAGTTTTAAACGCCGTTATTTCTTAAAGAAGAATAGGGATCAAAAGTATAATCACTTGATTATACAAGCGGTTATTATGCATTTTGTTAAAAAAAAAAGATTTTATGTTTGTCATTTATCAAAATAGATAAACATAACAATAACAACAACAATAATAATAATAATAATAACAATAGGGTCGTTTATACAAACGTTTGAAATAGAATACCGCCGACGGTGTGATATGTCTTACTTGGGCCGTTGTAAATTCAGAAGTGGCAACATAAACATAGATCTATAAAATTACTAATGTTCTGTTATAGTTATTTGTGTCGATAGATAGCGGAAGAACAGATAAAACTAGTAGCATATTTTGATCACCGTGTTCAGATCGGGATTTTAGTGAATCTGCCGTAGTTCACTTTACTGTCGCTAATGAGGCAAAGTTTCTTTTGTTCGTTATTGTAGTTGCATAACTACTCCTTTATTTGGTGCAGTGCATTTCTGTGATTCTGCGTTTTTTAAAACTGGGATAGGATTTGTAGTACTCCTTGAAAGACAAGTTTTATTCTTTGAAATTATATCTAATCATCTGAGGAACAGTGGGCATTCTTTGTGCACTTTACCACGTTTTCCTTCTTTTATGAAACGAATGGACATTTGAATTTTTTTCTTTCCCCATAGACTTATTTTGCTATCAAAAACAGTTACCTTGATACAGGAGAAAGCTACTCATTGCAATATGAACTGTAAAATACGCAGTTAAGTAATGTTCTATAGGATAGAAAAAATAATTTCATGTTACTGATTTCAGGCTATTTTTACCAGGACATGCGACACCTATATCCTTCAGTTTTGTATTAAAGTACAATTATAATTTCAGGTGAAATCAATCAATGAACAAGAATGAATCAGATTTTCGTAGTTACTTGAATTGAAAAAGGAAACATTACAATCTAATTAGCCTGGCAAATATTTTGTTTATATTCTACTAGAAATCACTTAACATCCCAAAATTTGCTACACGCGAGTTTCGAACATTCGCGATTGGAGATATGCTACTGGTTCTGAGACTCACTTGGAGTGCGAGCAGATTTCAGCTGCTTCAACAGCGTCATGTGGGAGCTCAACTCGACAGATATCGTAGCTCAAAATATCTCGTTCAGGATCTTTGCAACGCTCATGATAACCCTCATTGAAACTTCTGAAAGTCATCCGCGAAGAAAATTTCCTCGGACGTGATGACGAAGAAGAAGTAACGGAAGAAACTGTGGCCTCGAGCGACGTAAAGTCAAAACTGTTAGTGACATTCCAAATTTCAACAACCTCCGGTGGAAAGGGCCGTTGAATGAGATCTGGTCAACTTCGAAATTTAAAACCGGAATTACGCTTCCTTTTGACGAACAATTCCAAAGTTTTGGCAAACATGTGCATCCGCAGAGTGACTTCTGTTGTACCATGAGCGCAAACACACTGCGCATGCACGAGTTCTCTAAAACTCCAGAATCTTTTTTAAAATTTGTTGCGTTGTTTTTTTAATTTTTAACTTGACGCAACGCGTCTCGAAGCCCCCAAAACGTTGAGCGCTTTGCGCTGGAGAGTAATCCTCTATTAATGTGCGCTATTGGGGAGGCATCCTCCATTACTAATATGTCATGACACGTCACGTCGCAGTCAGTTGTCAAGAGGACACCCAGGTAGCATCTCCGCGTACGCGCCTCCTGCTACGAGCTTGTGCGTCACTACCCAGCGGCCAGAATTGGGAAGGAATAACGATAGGGGTGGGGTTTAGGACACTTCACAAGGGTTGGACTAGCCCTTGTGAAGCAGCCAAACTCGTTTTGATGGAACAAATTTCACATGAGATTCGACGGGAATCGAACCCTGGCCTCAGTGGTGAAAGGCTAGCGACTTCGCTATGTGCCACGAGTGGGCTTTACATTTTTTCTTTCATTTTTTTAAACTTTACTTACTTTTTATATTTTTTATTTATTTTCCCTTATATTTGTTTTTGTTTTTCTTAGTAAAAAAGAAGTGATTAATTTGACAGAAATAGAAGCAGCATCTCTTGTATTTTTGAAGAAGTTTACAATAGGTCGGTGAAACAAAAAATATAACCAAATACTTTTCCAATCGCTTTTCACATTTACATTTTTTAAAATATTGTGCTTAATTTCGTACTTTAGACTTGTTGATTATGAATTTTGTTCCATGTAATGTAATCCAAGTGCAATTGTCAGAATTTTTTATAAATTTCTTTCCGTCTACGAGAAACACAACCCACCTATCTCCATTTGAAGACAGATTCAACATTCACGGATTTAATACTCGAGATGTTGTTTTGGGAACATAACCCTCGAAAATGATGAAATATTATCGCACCAACTAATGTGCAAAATATTACGATTTATGTATGATTCGTATTGCGTTATCTACAGAATACTATCTTATCACTAAATTTTATTTCCATTTCATTTCTTTAAATCTAATAATTTTTTTATAATTTTCAGATTGGTTTGCTACAAGCCTGTTTTTTATATAAAAGAAATTTTGTAAAAATATTACGAATTCTTTTGCTCAATAATTGAAGCAATGAACGTTATTTTATTACTCAAGTTTGAAATTGTGGCAAAATACCTTTTATTATTATTGTTTCAATTTTAATATAACAACAGAAATAGCATAACTATATTTGAAATTATTATAGAATATTTTCATTTTTGTCTATTTTAGATTCAGATGATTAATTTTATTTTTTGACTTATTTCTCGTTTTTTTCTTACATATCAGACATTTCCTTTTCTTCTACTAGTACAGCTCCCGATCAAGCTAGAAACATATCTGCAAGCATGGACAACACTAAAAGTGTCACATTTTGTCCTTCTCTGCAGGTGGAGGTACAGGGCAGGGTGCAGAGAACTTGCGCTTCAGAGCAGGGACGTGTTAAACTCTTGACGAGAAAGAGATATGTTAACAGATGGGGTATATTTCTTGCACTGATGCCGACAGACTTAGTTCGGTGACGGTAAATTCCATCCTTCCCCTTGATTACGGCCTCCCATCTCTTTCGGGACCTCTTAATGATATAACGACCCATCTGGGTGCTGGCAATTACGTAAATTCTAATAACAAAAACAAATTACTTATGCCATTTAGAGATTTAAATTAAAGTTATTTCACAATAATTTGTATCGCCGCGAGGGCCGTAAAGCGAAAAAAATTTGAAATCATAATACCAAACTTTAGAAGGCCACTGAGAATCATTTTAAGTAGTTTGAAGCTAAAAAATATTTTTTCTGATGGACTAAGAGTTGAAACTTCAGTACTTTCAACTGTTGTGTTGGTTGGAACTTCCTCAGTTTACATGGGAACTTCCATTGAAATGGTAAATTTTGCGGCGGTGTGTCAATCTTGAACCTCACAGTTTACGAGACCTTCAGATGCAGATGTAAAATAACCTGAAACATTTACTACTTAAGAAAGGTTTGCAATATATTTACTTTTTTGTCCATTTATTGTTGTTTTAGAATTAGCTTAAAATTTTATTTCAAAAGTTCTTCTTTATGCCATTTCCCTTATTAAAAGTAAGAGAGTGAACCACAACGTAGTGAGTTCGGATGAAGCAGGAGAACTGGATGAATACTAGGGATATGCCTGAGGAAGGAACTTGTTACTAAGTCTCCTCTGAACCTATCTCAACATAGATACATGGAAATAAAAAAAAATATGACACTGTGCTTCCGAAAAAATCTGCATTAAAATGTTCTTTAAGAAATACAGCCCCTATCGTCCCCCCCGCCCTACCCTACGTTACGTTCATGTTCTTCTGTGCCACACTTCACTACCCCAGCCTTGACCCGAGATACCACTTAATCAGCATCGCTGAGACGCAACCCGGATTACATAGATGTCTTGCCGATTGCATTAATATAATCCGGAATACTACTTCACCCCTTCAAAAAAAAAGAATTTTCAAAAATTCTTTTGTAGGGGTTGCACACATTGACAATACAAATTTCACGTTACTTGCTACAGTAAATATGGTTTTGAACTGATATGTCAGTGTGTCTGTTCCGCTCTGATATCTAGAAATTTCAAGAAAAAAAGTCTGAAATCAAGCTGTGCTTTTCTCTGGCTTTCCACGGAAGCCATATCAGTTTTCACGCCTCTCCAACAGGTGCTCGGACAATTCTCCACAAAAACGGAAAGATGTTTCTTCCAAAATATTCCAAGAGATATCCCTATCCCAAAATCACACTAGGCCCATAAAGCGGCGCACGTGTAGGCCGGTGGGCGCAGGCTGACGCGCAGGTCTTTGCAGCGCCGCCGCCTCATTTGGCCGCGCCCCCGCGCGCGCGCGGTCACCGCGAGGCGCAATCCATCACCGGCGCGTCGGACGGACGACAGCGCGTCTGGGCGCGTGCATTATGTCGTCACCGTTATCGCGCACGCGTGCGCCCTGGCTGCATGGCGCGCGCAAGTGCGAGAGGGTGACGCCGGGCCACGCCGGCTGCCCGTCCCGGCTTCTTGGTAATGGCGCCGTCACTCTTAAGCGGCGTGAAAAATGGTAAATTATTCCGGCGACGCGGCACATGTATTTCGCAGGACGCCGACATAAGTTAAGCGGAATAACGCCAACAGCAGCAACATGCATAGTCAGAGTGAAATATTAATTTTTAGTCTTGCAGAGGATGGATAAGTTTTCCATTTCTGCTGTATCAAGACAATACGAGATTGACAGATTTTTTATTTACTTCATTTCTCTTATGAATATTGAACAGATTTTGTATAAAAGCAAAAAAGCTCGCTTCATCATTAAAATACAAATTAATATGATTTATCAATGACAAAGTAATTGACCAAACACACTAAATTTATCACACCTTACTAAAACCCTTACCATAATGACACATCTAGGTAAACCACGTTTGAACACTTGGCCCGTAAACGTATGCATAAATATTAAAACTAACAAAACCGGTGAGTTAGTGATTAATATTATTCTACTTTCTTTTCATTGATTTGTTTATTTTCCAATCTTATTCCTTACAGTTTGTCAAACAAATTTACCTAATTCAGAGACTCAGCTGATTTTTTCGGCAATAAATACTCCAAAGTACTTCTACACTACAACAAGAAACCTACTTGACATAAATACCATATATGCGAAGACATACCAAGACATAAATGTTTGCATCAGTATTAAGTGGTGGCCTCAGGAGCCTCATGTTTGAATTTGGAATTCATTGACGTTTTTGATTACTTAATGGACAGATAAACTCGCAAAATACATGACCATTCCTTTATAAATATATTCAATATATGTCTGTAAATGAACAAATATCAATTTTCTAGCATCAGTATTTGTATTTAATTACAAAACCTATTACTTGTTGATAATTTTGAGACGCCGATGTGTCTTCATAAAATAATAATGTACGAAACTACAGTATACTAAGATTTAAAATACAGGAAATATTTCAAAAATGTATCCGGTATTCAGTTATCTAATGAATAGTTCGAAATGTTTCTTAACCACAGCCAAAGGCGCTGTGATAATTCAAATTATAACAAACATTTGTGATAAACTGCATCATAAAAATATGATCAAAAAGTATATTATAAACAATGACATTGATTTTCAGTTTCCTAAAGCAACGGATCCTATAAAACAATCATCGTTGAAACCCCTTGGTAACGGTAGAGTTAAAATGTTTTCCTTAAGGAAATTAAAATAAATGTGGAAGAGAACATACTTTAAGCCATCTAATACAATCGTTACACATCTATCCTAGGTATCTACATTGTTCACGCCATTGAATATTGTCTTTGCGGAAAATAATCTTATTCTATCCAGTTTGGATTCCCATAATTCTCTATTCTGTTCAATATGAGTGTTGCATTTTTTGACTATATCATTTTGTGGAAGTATAGCATTTTCAGACGTAGGCAAGCTAGACAAAATTCATTGTCAAATCGTACTTTGTTGTGCAGGGCAGAATACAACAGTAACTCCGTCTTTTCCAAAAGCCACAAAGGGAGAGGCTGACTGAAGGACCTCAAGTCCGTAGGAGACCCATAAGGAAATCAACCATCAGATTTCCTGCATAATTACCGCACTCTGCTCTACAATGCCATGCGTCCTTTCATCTAAATAGGGAAATTCGAAATGCAAATCGCCCCTGCAAACTTCCTCAGAACAATAAATATGCGAGTAGGCATTTCCATTTCGAATGATGACGACGAAATTCTCCGTGCAACGTTTAGCTCTCAACGAATGTGTTTCAGGTCTGACAATTTCTCTACGTTTGACGAGTAAGCATTTAAATCGATACTAACATCACTTTCGTAAGAAAATTAATACGCAACAGTAAAACCACATATTGCGATTGAAATTTTTCAAATCAAAATATTTTGAATAGAGCAGAAAGTGCAAATAAATGTTTATTAAAAATATTAAACATTTTAAATGAGTGTAAATTATGTTTTTATAATTAGGTAAATATTATTATTTTTATTATTATGTTATTATTATTATTATTATTATTATTATTATTATTATTAATTTAATATTTACTGTAAATACATTTGTTAGAATTTTCTTTGATATTCTACAGATGTCACACTTTAAAATGCAGAATGAGAGAGGTATATATCACATTCCATTAAACTAAGATTGACTATTCTAATATATATACATTTTAGGCTTCAAATAATGCATGAATATGGTATTACTCTCACTTTGTATATCTAAGTGATAACCTTGTTTTTTCCGACAGAAATTTGATGTGAATAAATGTCTAAAAAGGATTGTACGAGTTGCTGCCATTTAGACTATTAACAGGATTGAAAACCTTTGAATAGTTTACTTTAATCTTCACCTGAGAAACCCACACAGACGTAAGAATTGGTTGCTTTTATTAAATACAAAGAAACTATTGTTGTAATTTCAATATTTTGAGATTCTTTCACTTGCAAGAGTTTAATATTGAATTAATTTTAATGCAACGTGAGTTATATATTCATTAAGTAAAAATAAAAATTTACACGTATTTCTATTTTAAAATCCGTAACATGTTTTCATTCAAAGCAACCACAGAAACCCAGACATCTACGAGTGCAGAGGGAATTTACAGGAAAATAAAATTCAAACTCAAGGAAAAGAAAGAATGACTAGAGATTTGCAGCCTTGTACAGAAGGATTTTCCTAAGAATGAGCCAAAGTGACAGTTCGTTAAACAAGAGAACATCACATGTAATTCAGAGAAGTATCCCTCCGCAGCGACAGCTATTCAGCCACGGCTTTTCATAAAGTCTTCATAACTTCTGTGAAAGCATCCCTATACAGAAGTTTAAGAGTTTCGCTTAGGTACATGCACGTATGCGAGCCCGGAAAATATTTAAATTTTATTACGTATGTGGAAAATTTCATAACATGCTCTCACAATCAGTGAAAGAAACCTGCCATGAATGTAAATAGAAAGCTTTTAAACACTGCTCGCCACACAACAGCACGATTGCCGGAAACACGTGCACCAGTTAGCATCTAGGGTTTAAAATAAACATAATATTTATCACTCAAAAGGTAAATTCAATGTAATAATTATAGAAAAAAGAATTTTTACAGAAGAGCAAATAACACTGCACTCCCTAATTTCAATTATTTCTCGTGGCGCACTATATGTTTGTAGGATGAGGATATCACGAAAGGAAGCGTCGAAGTCATTTGCACGTTAGCCCACTGTAAAAGAAGGAATGCAGGAAGAGAGTCTAATGGGCTCAAGGACACAACGACCACAGAACCTTGTTATGTTGCTAGCACTAGCTGTCACTTTGGCTCATTCTTAGGAAAATCCTTCTATAAAACGTACGGACTGGCACTGAAAAGGCGGACAAGGGCAGATGTCACAAGGGCGCAGAAACAAGTGTAGAAGTTTAAGGTACCAGGAGACTCAAAGTATGGAGCGAGGCGATTCATCATCATCAACATTAAACATCAGCAACTCAATGTGGCTGGAAAAAGGTTCTTGGTAATTGAAGACGAGGAGAAATAAAAGAAGTCATCTTCGTCAACATTTTTTTTGTACAATAAAAATAATATGTTGATGAAGATGACCTCTTTTATTTCTTCTCATAAGAACGTCAACAACACCACACCAGAATTCCCACAATTAAATACGAGAAACTAAAACTTCAGTTATTTGTATCCAAAGGTATTCGTTCGACAAATTCATCTGAATTTACGACTCTTACAATGTTTTCATCTGCACCTCTTACTCAATAAAAGTACTTAAAGTAATAAATTGATAAAAATATAAAATATTAAATGTGAAAAAGGAATTAATTATAAACGTTATCTCAGTTCGAGCTCAGCTCTCGTAGAGGCAACACCTCTCCGAGCGCTCCGAACTTCTAATACTTATCGCAGTCTTATCAGCAAAGGTTTCGTTTATCTGTGCCAATAGTATAGACTAACTACGTTCTATTCTCTTTGTGCCTCACGAACAGTGTCTTCAAGTAGTGTAAAAGTGTTGTGATTTAACCAGTGTTTCGCAAAGTCACTAGTGAAACCAGAATAATCAGTTTAAACGTTTTCGTGGTACGCCTTGGCTTCGGCAATCGCAACTACGTAACATGCCGACTGAAACCATCCCAGACGCTACTGACAAGCAAATAGCTCGTAAGATGCAAATAGAGCAGCTAATTCAACAACATCACTACATCCAGCAACAATTAGCCGAGCTCCAACAACAGCAATGGCAACACGGTCATCCGAGTCAATGTATGCCACTATCGATGTCATCCGGTCTCCCCAACCCTCAACAGAGCGGCGAGGCCGCCTCCGACGTCATGGTCACCAACACCGAGGGTCAAGGTAGCTTCACTGATAACGAACATATTCAGCGATTAAGTAATGTGCATTCAAATGTCGGAGTAGACAGCAAAAAACGCAAAACATTCCATCCAGATGAAGGTGCTGTTTAGTATAACGTGCCTGTGTCTTCCCGGTATAAAGCCCTAGAAAACTTAGCCCACGATCCCCCTGTGCGCGAAACAGACGCATTTAGCGAACCAGAACCAAATATAATTAAAATTCCCCCAAGTTTTGTGCATGAAGTAGACGAATATGAAAAAATGATTCAAGAGATTAAAAACATCGCCCAAAAAGAGTTCTTTACCAAAAATATTAAAGACTCGGTGAAAGTGATGTTTAGTGACATTGAGGACTTTAGAAATTATAGAAACTTTTGTGACGAAGAAAACATCGCTTATTACTCGTTCAGAGATCCTGCGGCCAAACCTTTATCAGTTGTCATGAAAGATATTCCCACATGCTACTCCGTGGAAGTCATTGAGACTGAACTCTTACGTCTTAAATATCCAGTAACTAAAGTCAGCCGATTATATAACAAAGACAGAAAGCCCATTCACATCTGTGCGATAGAACTAACTAAAAATAGCGAAGCCAGGAAAATTTTTTCTCTAAACAAATTTATGTACAGTGTAATTAGAATTCAGCAAAGAGCCAATGCTAGAGTAATCATGTGCAAAAAATGTCAAAGGTATGGCCATTCTCAAGCCAACTGCGGTTTCCCGGCGAGATGCGTGAAATGCGTAGGTAATCACCACTACAAAGAATGTGGTAAAACCAGAGATTCCCTCCCTCAATGTGTTAACTGTCATGAACACCACGCCGCTAATTACCGCGGTTGTAAATATTATAAAACTTACATTAAAGAGAAGACTATGTTCCCCCAAAAATCGAGGGACAACATTACAAATACTTTTGCCACCTCAAAAGCTACTCCCATCAGAAATGATCCTGAAACTTATAAACAAAATTTCCTATCACTCCCTCGTCGCTCCTATCGCAAAGCAACCCTATCTCCAAGTACGGCGCCACCATTAGACTGGATAAATGTCATTTCAAACATAGTTTCTCAAGTTGTAACAGCTATTGTTCCCCAAATACAAAAAATGGTGGAGAATATGGTTAGAACTATGACATAAAATGGAAAAAATCTCGAAAAAGGAAATATCCTCAACTTGAATGCAAACGGCGTCAAACGACAAGAAAAAAACATTAAAAATTTTCTTACGTCATCACAATATCAATATTGCGTGCATCACAGAAACGCATTTAATCCCAGGCGAAAGATTTAACATTCCTGGATTCCAGTGTTATCGCTATGATAGATTATCATCACATGCTGCTTCAGGTGGGGTAGCAATATTATTGAACAAGCAAGTAAAACAGGAACAAATCTCCACTACCTTCTCAGCCAACTTAGAATCTGTCGGAGTAAAAATTAAATTAAATAATCATCCAGTTAAAATAATTTGTGCCTATAAACCAGCATTATACGCAGATGATGTAGCAATTTACGCTACAAACACCGATATTTTAGTAGCAAAGGATCACCTACAAGAGAGCGTGAATAACTATGTAGAATGGACTCAGAATTGGAGAGTTAGAATTAATCCACATAAGAGTATCTGCAAAATCTTTACTCTCCGCCACCTCAAAAATCCTCCAGAAATTATAATCCAAGGAACAAAAATCCCATGGTCAACCTCCCCTATAAAATACCTCGGGGTACTCTTCGATAAAAGACTCACCTGAAAACCCCATGTCAATGCAGTCATTGACAAAACAAAAATTAAAATTTCCAATTTATCACATATTATAAATCGCCGTTTACCCCTGAGGTTAGAATGCAGACTATTAATCTTTAAGTCAGTTATATTACCAACCATGTCCTACGCATGCCCAGTATGGGGTGGTGCTGCACCAAGCTCCATCAACAAACTTCGTGTTCTCCAAAATAAATATCTGAGAATAACTCTCAATGCGCCATGGTTCATCCCTAACCGACAAATCCGACGGGAACTAAACATACCAGAATTTGAGGAGACAATAAAAAATCTTGCCAGCAATTTCTTCAACCACCTACCAAATGCTCCCTGCACTGCAAGATTCAACCAAGGAAGAAACAATAGCAGTCCGCGAATCATATCAAGATTCCCGAAAGATAAACTTAGACCTCCTTAACTTGGCTTTCCCCTCGTACCTTTCCACCAGTATACCATCTTTAATCACAGAACAAAAATCTAAAAATAAAAACTTCAATAAAGTTCAGAAACCGCGACTTAAGGATGGTCATATCCTAAGAAGCCATGTAATATTTTGTATTCTCAAAGCCCTCGAAAGACATAATTGTCGAACGAGAAGTAATAAATAAAAAAAAACGTTATCTCAATTCGTATAATCTTGGGATAGTACAAATAGTTGTGTACGGTGCTTTATGTATAGGCATAAAAATGTATAATAACTATTCTGATTTAAAGTATGTCGACACTCAAAGGAGAAAAAATAATATTTCTTTTTTATGAAGATAAGATACCTTGCGTAATTAATATGAAGGGAAAATGAAATAACCTTTAGCAGCCTAAATTTTGTTCAGTACAACCTTGACATGAGATTACAAACTATTTCTGCCAAATTGATTAGATATATTCTTTATATATAATCATAATTCTGTATAACTTTATATCGATTTATAATTCTTTATAATTTAACAAAAAAGCTTATCTCATGTTTTCATTAAATTATTTTATGACGCTTTGAACTGCCAGGTCATCAGTAATTTTATCGACTAAAGTACATTACTTAAACATTCGAAATTAAAAGTAATATTGCAGCATACTTATAATGTTTCATACAATTTGGGTTAATGATTAACATTAATTTAATACTCTTTTCGGTGGTTGAGAACATTAAATGATCCAATCCATTAAATCATCGGCATTTAATCACAACTTTCAGATATTACAACTTTATCTGCATAGAACTTCATTGGTTAAGAAGCATGCTTGTCTAATCATTTTACTATTTTCATTCTTTGCATAAAAATAAACATTCCTTTTATTCACACTGAGTTGATATGGAACTATAGAGTACGCTTTAAGTATTTCTTGTAAAATGAAACTAACTACAAAGTCGCTACGAAATCATTTTATAGTCCGTCAAAAGAGCTAAAATTCACACCCATAATTTTTATAGTACGTCTTCAGCATACGCTCTGAGCGGATAAATTATGAGGTGCAAAAGGGACATTTACTGGATTTGGCATCCAAAATACACAATGCAGATGAAAACATGCAATTTATATCATCATGACAAGCCTGATTTCACTCGGAAGATAACGCTACCATTTAGAGAAATATAAATGGCCTAATTGTCGTGAATACATTACGTTTGAAATTTGCATACCTGGAACTGAAGTAAATAATGGCATTGTAGTAATTTTATTCAAATATTCCTGTACATTTAACTCTCCTCTGGCCAGGGTTTGGGACTCATGGGTCACGAGTAATGGAAGTGGTGAACGGTACCGGACAAAACGAATGGACTCTGAAGGGACAAGAATAAAACACATTTCCTTGTACACTAAACCCATCGGCATTCATTAATTTTCTTTGGTTGATTGATTGCTTTTTTGTATTTCCGGGCGCGTCAACTGCTGCAGTCATTGGTCCCGTTAGTGTAGTGCATGTTTCCCTCTCTCGGGAGATGGCGGTGATCTTCCCCGCTGGATGGCGAAATCCGGCGCCGAACTACCGTCGGCTACTGGGGTTTCCCCTTAACCAGGACTTTCCCACCAGCGACGCACCGCCCCAGTCGGGACAAGCTCTAAGCTCCCGACCGGTCTCCCGGAATATGTGGTAGTGTAGTGCATGTTAGTGTAAGTGTGTGTGTGTGTGTGTGTGTGTATGTGTGTGTGTGTAAGGGGAGAGGATAGGACAAGGAAGAGGAAGGACAGATTGCGCGCGGTCCGTGGCCCGTTTGGTAGGGTACTGCTCCGGCATTCGCCTGGTGTTGACCGGAGAAACCACGGAAAACTACCGATCAGAGCAGCCGGTCTCTAGAATTCTCCTCCAGACAGCGACTGAATTCGACTTAGCTGAATAGCTAGTGTCGAAAATCCTGCCGCCGTCAGGACTCGAACCTACGACCACCCGGTCAGAGTTAATTTTCTTTGGAAAAAACACGCTGTCCCATGGGAAAATCCAATGCAAAAACAGAATTTGCATATTCTGAAAACCAATGGTTTGAGGTACTTACTTAGATTTACTGTTTAAAAAATATTATTCGTTAACAATGTCTTTGCCATAGATGCGATGTGCAGGACAAAAACACAATTTTGGATCATATATATTTTTAAATCACATTTTCTTCTTGACTACTAAGCTTGACTACTACCAAGCACACTTCTTGACACTGCTTTACTAATATTAATTTTTTTTAATTAGTCCCAATGATCCGAAATTAAAAGAAAGCTTAGACTATGCTATTATAATTGTTTAACAGTGCATAAAGTTATTTTGGCCACACTGCGGCTATCATCAATGAAGTCTCTGGTTTCTGGAGGCCAGGTAGGGAGAGAGACCTCTAACTAGATGGTCGCAATGGCGCAGGGACAGCACTCGCCAACGTCACCGAGCCAGCCGGGACAAGCTGTTAGCCCCTCAGGCGTGTACGACGGCATATGCCGTTCATGCTTTTCAATGCGTCGCCAGGGTTAAGGCTCGCACAGACCGGCGCGGTAGATCCGAAGCGGGTGCGGGCGGCGCGGAATTCGCGAGACCGTTCACACCGGAGCAACAATGAATCAGCGTTTGTCAGCGTCAGAGTCACCCAGACGGCAGGGAAGACTCCCGAACACGGGCGGACTTCCACGAAACTAGAGCTGCAGCGGAAGAAAGGCGTCTGACTGCGTTACAAATTTCGCCGCCGATTAAACGCTGCCAATCCGTTGCCGCGACGCTCCCCTGCCGCGCAGGTCTGAACGTGCTCATAAGGCAACACGTGACGCGAAATTTCCACTACGGTCTATCGGCGTATGCTGCGGGTCTTCCGTGTCGGTCTGTGGGAGCCTTTACTCGATAAATTTCGCGAAGCGATCGCTAGCTAGCACTTCAATGCAGTATTTTAGCTTATTGTATTGCGATTTTCACATCTTTCACATCATCTGTTGACAGTTTATTAACGATAGTGTGTGGTTGACGACGTAGAATTTTTTTGCGGTAATACTACAATGACGGGATTGACAAAATAAATTATCCAAACTTAAATTCACGTATTGAAACAAAACGTTTATCTAAGGAAGTGAATAATATGCTATCACAACAGTAACAAAAAAGAAACATCATATTGTTGCAAAATTTTCCATGGAAACCCACCTTTTTGTTTTATTCTTTGTTCGAAGAATACAATTTTCGGAATCGTTTCCGGAAAGATATGGTTTGCTTATTTTTAGGTTAATGTGCTTATTATTTGTTACCATATTCAATAAGCTAAATGAAACAACATGCTTTCATCTAGATATTCTAATGTTTTCAGCAATTTTCTTTTAATAGTTTAGAAGATATACCGTGTGGACCACCTAAGATGTTCCCTTCAATTTTCTCCTGAACCGTTGCAGATACTGAGATGCGGTTTTCACTAAAACTACTATATGCAAGGGGCACATATGGTCATGCATAATGTTATTCCATTGCATTTTTTATTGCAGAGATATTGACCCAATTTCGATTTTTTAAATGGAACCCTATAGATTTTTTTAGCTCATCATAACAAGCGTGAAGAAACGAGTTCATAAATATGCATATCGCCGTATGTTACATAACAAAATTTTCGAAAAATTAAGAGTTTTAAAGACGCACGCGGACTGCTGGTTTCCGTAATCTGAACGAAAAATTCCGGGTGATATGCAGCGTGGCCATTCCCTCCCGTTGCGTCGTTTCTAAGACCGCTACTGCTGTATGCTTGTCCCATCTGGATAAATTTCGCAAAATTCAATCTAAAAAAATTACAAATCATTCAGAACCAATTTCTCAGAACCATTATCAATGCACCGTGGTTTGCCACCAATCATCAACTTCACAAAGAACTCAACTTAGAACTCACTGAACATCACATAACATACTCAGCCACCAACTTTCATTATTATTTACCTTCCCTTCCCTTGCAACCTTTAGACTCGCTAAAAACCCGAACCATACCAGAATAAAAACAAATACCCCTACAATATATTACTCAAAACCTTCTCCGAATTTGAACCAGAATAGAGGACCCAATAGGGCATCCTCAACCTTATGTTAGATTTAAGTCTTGGAAATAAGTTAGTATGTAAGTCTATCAAACATATGTTAAGTTTATACTAAAACTGACCTATGTACAACCAACAAAATCAATAAAATAAAAAAAAATAATAAAAAAAGGTTGAAATGACAGAGAAGAGGCGGAATAAGCATTATTTTGAGAAAAAAGAAAAAGATATAGGATTTGGATGCTTTCGAGTCTTTAGAAGAACATTCATTCGCTAGAGCAATGCGGTGATGAGCGGGTCGGCTCTTGATATATTTTACTAGATCGAGGAAAGACTGTAATTGACAGTTGTATAAAGTTAACTATCGTTTCTTATATTAGGATAGAGCGTTCTTGTAAGAAGTAAATATGTATCTAGGCGTCCACCCGAGACGTTAGTGGGGGAAGGCACGGATTATAATAGTATTGCCGGGAGAATTTGGAACCAGATCACGGACATCAGGCGAGGAATTTATCCAGAAGCAAGATTCTGCTGCGTCGACGGAGAAGGTTCTACGGGACGCCATCGAACGAAGAAGTGAAGACACACGAATGAATAAAAAGGTTTTATAACTATTGTAATATAGAGAAAACTGGTCATGACCAAAGATTAATTCATTTAGATTATCAATATAATAAATTCCAATTTGTTAAGTTGAAAAAAAATTATCATTGTTCGTTACGTGCAATCCAGCATTTAATAAGATTTTCACATTCCTCGCCACTCCGTATGGATGGCAGATTGAATAATTGGTTGCAGAGTAAGTAGCAACAATTATGAATTTCGAACCCCAATTAACTGAGCTAACACAACATAATTTTGTAAGGAAAGATTTTTAAAATACGTAGGAATCATTAGGTTTCAAAGGTAACCTTTTCCTGGCGCCCAAATTACATTTATCAGTACAATGTTTCAAAATGTACCTCCGAGTGGGGCTTGTTTTTAAATAGAAAGACGGGGCTTGTTTCAAATTGGCACCAGTCAACGTCGGGCATGTTTCAATATGTTATAGAAATCTGCTGGAGTAGCTACTCAAGGGAACACCACTACCAATTGAATCCCTTTGTACGCTAAAAGGCATCTCCCATGACAATTAAACTATATTTTTGGAACTTCTAACGACTTCATCAGGAATTAAACATGGTGCTTTGTTAGTGCATTGCACGATGTCGGGTAGAATCCATATTTATAGCAAAATGTCAGTTCGGAAAGAAAATGGCGCTTAACCACTCTATAAGGTAGAATCTTCAATTATGAATCTACTTTTTGAAAAGTAATATTTCTCATTATATCATGAATAGACTTTATCACCAATAGTTAGTTGAGGACTTTACTGTTGATCATAAACCCACAACACTTACCCCTTTTTATGGTCTCACTTAAGAAGAAAAAACTGGAAATACACATTAAGCTGCAAAATATATCACGAAAATATTCGATCAGTTGATATCCTGGATCAAAACATGAATGTATGCTCTAGGCGTTTGAATTTATGAAGATAATAAGTGCATAAAATATCGCATTGATAAAGTTCCAAAATTGAAATGAATAAAATTTGAAACAGTTAAAAATTTGTTATTGTAAAAATTGCTATCTCTACGCGTGAAATGAAATATAAATTTGAAAGATAAACAATATTATTCGACAACTTCACATTAATGCCATCTGTGATACCATGAAATAAGTCATGGTATACAAAATGAAAATGAGGTTGTGGGTATATTGATAGCCGACAAAATCGAGGTCATCTAATAAATGAACGTCAATAAACCTGACAAGATTGAAATTAAACGTGGATGCCCTGATATTTGTGTTCATTATCTAAATGGTGTGTGTTAGACGCGGCTTAAACGTACAAGCAAAAATCTACCGAATTACTGCCATGCGGCTTTGTCATCTAGTGAAGAAAGTGTTTAAAAATATTATTAGACTACACAATTGAATGACCTTGACGTCAAATTTCTTCCGCGCGAATTTATGCTGCCAATGGTGCAAATTCAACTAATCATCCAAGAGTCACACACATTCCAAGCAGGTCTCGCAAAATGTTGCACGTTTTACGCAAGCGCTTGGATGTGATGGTCAACTTGCGATGTTAGACAACACGTATGCTGTCAGTGACGCAAAAATTATAGTTATACACAAAAGTACACATTCTATCGCAAAAATAATAGTGTACATGACAAACATGAGAAAAAATGAGTATTTTAGATTAGAAAATTAGAACAAATGATATTTTCCCTCTTAACCGGGGAAAATATCACTCGTTACATTATTATATTAGATTACATACCTTTGCCCACTATATATGTCTAGAAGTTAGTAACATATATCCTCATCCCTAAGAAAAGACAGGCTCTACCATGATTCAAACAGAAAGTTCGAATTAGCCACATTATGTAAAAGTTATAAAATCTAATTTGAACAACTTATAAAAAACTCAAGATCAAAATAACACGTGAAAAAAGCGGAATTCGGGAAACAATAAGAGTATTGATACTTAATAAAATATTAGAATATAAAATTAGGTATATTGATATTGATTTGAAAATGTGAAGTTCTATGGCTATTTTTTTGTATCTTATTTAAGTCCTATTCACTAAACTATGGCGTTCTTACCAATTTCCATTTCCATTAAGTGGCTAATAACATAATAAGTCCAGCGCGTACTACAATAATACGTGCTCATCGTGTTCCGCTACTCTCTGTGCTTTGTTCCAAGGGTCTGTGTGGGATCAGCGAGACCCGCAGCATCCGCTGACAGCGCTGGGGCGGACGCGCGGACGAGTGGGCGTGGCGGAGCGGCGGGGCGGGGGCGGGCGCGGGCGCGGACGCATGCAAAAATCCAAAACAAACGAAGTGGCGGCCGCGCGCGGCGCCGAGAGCGCGCCAGAGCGGGGCGATGCGACGCGACGCTCGCTTGACGAGCCGTGAGGGGGCGTGGCGCTGAGAGAGGGCCGGGGCGGCGCGAGAAGTAGAAATGAGAGTGGGGGAGTGGGAGGGTAGGGTATGGGAGCAGAGGAAACGAACGGAGTGGGATTAGTGCCTTGCAGGGGACCGGGAGAAGAGAAGTTGGCAATTTGGGTGGTGGATGGAAGACGGAGAGGAAAGAGAGAGTGGGAGTAGCAGGGTATGTGTGTAGACAAATGAGAGGAGTTGAATTGGTTTATTGTTATTGATTAAAGGCGCGTCAACTACCATGGTCATTAGTTCCGTAAGTGTAGTGCAAGTTTTTTCATCGAGAGGTGGCGATGACCTTCCCCCACTGAATGGCGAGATCCGGCGCCGACCTAGCGTCGACTAACGAGCTTTTCCCCAACCAGGTATTTCCCACCACTGGGGGGCCGCCCCAGCCGGGAAGCTCTAAACTCCCGACCGGTCTCCCGGAATATGTGGTAGTGTAGTGCAGTTAGTGTGTGTGTGTAAGTAAGGGGTGAGGGTAGAACAAGGAAGAGGAGAGAAAGATTGCGCTCAGTCTGTGGCCCGTTTATTAGGGTACTGCTCCAGCGTTCGCCTGGTGTTGATTGGAGAAACCACGGAAAACTACCGACCAGAGCAGTCGGCTGCTAGACCTCTCCTCCAGAGAGCGACTGAATTCGACCTAGTTGACAAGCTAGTGTCGAAAATCCTGCCACCGTCGGGATTCCAACCTAGGACCTCTCGGTCAGAGGCACCGCAGTGACTTCAGTTGATGCACTGTGCCACCGCTCCCGGTAGAGAGAAGCTGGATTGCTGACATGGGAGGAGGAGTGGGGATGGGTTGGGGAGTGGGGAGTGAGGGAGGGAGGGGCTTGGTGGTGGAGAGACGAGGTAGGAACGATTTAGATGGTGGGTGGGAAGAGGAGCGCGGAATGATAAGAGAGGACACGAGCGGGTTAGGGTTGGAGAAGAGAGGACGTGGGAAGAGTTGGAGTGTATGGTGGAGAGGGGGAGTGGGGAGAGATCGGAGGCAGGGGGAGGCATGATACGAGAGTGTAATTGGAGTGGCGAAGATGGAGTGATGCTGAAGGTGTAAATGTGCAGTGGAAACTGAGTTAACTGAGCGGGCTCGGGGTGGAAGTGGGGTTGTGGAATGAAGTGGATTAGGTTGAAGTAGGAGTGAAAGGTTTAAGGTTTACCGTCTGCTCGGAGCGGTGATGGCAATGACGCACAGGCATACAGAAGGTTTGGGGAAATGTATTGCGACTCAGTGCAACAAATCGACTTTGAAAAGTGAACTAGATAGAAGTTAGAAGATTTTAAGGATCAGGAAATTAGGTAGGCTGACTCACAGATCTTCATCGCGCGTTCTGTGAATAAATGAAAGAAGAAAAAATGCCAATGCTTTGCTGACACGTCTCGGTCAAAGTTCATTTTAATTATAACTTTTTCAGATCTAATGTATTATAGGATGGCATTCAGTAGATTTTAGACTAGTTTTATACTCAGTTACAAGTATGGTACTTTAGCTTATACATGTTTGGCGTCTTGTATTATTCTTTTTTCCATCTTTTTAATTTTTGTTGGAAATAAAACCATCTACTGCAATGTATCAGTTCTCTAAATGAAAATTGTTCAAAGATAAAAAACGAAATATTATTGTTCAGAAAAGAATATTGTACTCAAGAAAGTACATTTCTATTTTAAAGCACAAAAAAATACGAATCTAAGAAGGACCGTAACGAATAATACGTTGATAAGTTAAGAAAACGGATTTTATGGACGATTCACAAGAAATCTCTATAATTTAACGCAAAAAGAGGACAGAGATAATACAGGGTTATTAAGAATTAATTGAAAAATGATAATTTGTGGAAGAATGTCAACAAAGAAGGCGGGAAAGAAACATGTAAGTTTGGAAATTTGGTAAAAGTAATAGAGAAATATTGTTTATTGGAAGAGTTACAATAAATGGTTTCATTCAAAAGAGACAAAACGTGACATAGCAGAGACCACGAATATACATGACCTTACTGCTGGGATGATTATCTGGATCATCAAGAAGCTTCTAGGGGGGGGGCGCATTCCTCTTACCCGATAGAAGCTGAATTTGACCCAGTAGCTAAATTCAACTTCAAATTGTGTAGCTAATTTCAAAAATCCACCGCTGTAGAATCTCGAGCGCCAGGACCCACCGGTCAGAAAGACTGCAGTGACAACCCTAAACCATCTCAGTCAGTAGATAGATGGTCTGTACAACATAAAATGTCGGGATGGGAGGTGCAATGGAATGGAGGGGCGCTGAGCGCGGGCGTTGGCGCGGGGCGGAGGGAGGGGCCGCCGCGAGCGAGGCGGGCGTCGAGGCGAAGTCAGGCCGCAGGCGAGCGACCGCGCGAGGCGGAGCAGCGGCCACCGACAGCGTGTTCGGCGCCGACATGCAACGCATGGGAGTGGCCGTTACACGCCCGCTAATGAACGATGAGTGTCAGACACACGGCCTGCCAATCAGGCCGCCTGCAGCCCGCCTGCGGGCCGCCCAACGCGCCCGACCGAAGCCGTCCGCCTCCACGCGGCGCTGCCCCTACCATTGCCGCCTCCTCATCCAGGAACTCAACGCCGCGATGTCGCTTCCCCCGAGAATGGTCTACACTACCTTTCTGCACCATTCCCGGGGAGATGAAGACGGCGGCGAGGAGGGTTAATTGATTTTTTCGTGTTTCCGGGCGCGTCAACAGCTTCGGTCATTAGTCCCGTTAGTGTAGTGCATGTTTTTTCTCGGGAGATGGCGGTGATCTTCCCCCGCTGGATGGCGAGATCCGGCGCCGACCTACCGTCGGATGGGGTGATCTTCCCCCTAACCAGGACTCTCCCACCAACGGGGCACCGCCCCAGCCGGGACAAGCTCTAAACTCCCGACCGGTCTCCCGGAATATGTGGTAGTGTAGTGCATGTTAGTGTAAGTGTGTGTGTAAGGGGAGAGGATAGGACAAGGAAGAGGAAGGAGAGATCGCGCGCTGTCCGTGGCCCGCTTGTTAGGGCACTGCTCCGGCATTCGCCTGGTGTTGATCGGAGAAACCACGGAAAACTACCGATCAGAGCAGTCGGCCGCTAGAATTCTCCTCCAGACAGCAGCTGAATTCGACTTAGCTGAAAAGCTAGTGTCGAAACGCGGCGAGGAGGGCAATTTGGGTGGAGGCGGTAACGGGGATGACGACAACAATAGTGGCGGCGGAGGCGACGACGATGGAACCGGGAGAGGTGGCTCAGGGAATCAAACTGATGTCATTGCAATGCCACTGACCGGCAGGTCCTAGGTTCGAGTCCCGATGGTAGCACGAATGTTCGGCACTAGCTTGTCAGTTAGATGGAATTCAGTCGCTGTCTGAAGTAGAATAATAACGGCCAGCTGCACTGACCGGTAGTTTTCCGTGATTTCTCTGTACTCCAGACGAATGCTGGATCAGTACCCTGACAAACGGGACACGGGCCGCGCGCGATCTTTCTTTCCTCTTCCTTGTTCTATCCTCATCCCTTACTTATACCCACAAAACAGATTAACCGACACTACACTGCCACAATTGCCGGGAGACCGGTCGGGTACTTTGAGCTTGTTGCGGCTCGGGCAGTGACCCTCTGGTGAGAGAGATATTTTGGGGAAAACCCCACAAGTCGACGGTAGGTCGGCGCCAGTTCTCACGATCCACAGTCACATTTCGAGGAAAAAACATGCACTACACTTATGGGACTAATGAGCTTAGCAGCTGACCGAATCATTAGCAATCCATCCCATGCGACAACGGAGACGCTAGAGTACGGGGCGGAAGCTTAGGAGGCGGAGAAGATTGTCCCGACCGGAGGCTGACGGGCGATGGAGGTGACGACGGCGGCGGTGGAGGTGGAGGTGAGCCTCGGCGGAGCTCCGCTTGATGGGAAATTCCCCTCTAGCGCTTCCGAACATTCTCTCCCGCCCCCGCCCCAGACGCTATCAAGAGGCAGGGCGCCAGTTATTCGCGCCATGCGTACGTAGATCCCCGCGCCAAATTGCGTGTGCGCGCGGAGCAGCCGGGATTTATATTGAAGTGAACTCCCGCGTGAAATCGATGCTCGTCACAATTTAGACGTTCACGCGAGATGCTTCCGCAACACCTGTCAGCGGCGTTTCAAATGGGAGCGGTTCGTGACGCAGCACTTCTTCGATCGTCACGAACGGATTTTAAGTTTCTTTTGTTGTCAATTAACTACGAGAATTTCTGTCATATTCATTAGCTCTATACAAGACCTTACAATTGCATCGTTTTTCTTGCATGGAATAATTTTAAGGTGTTTGAATATTCGTTTCTCTCACGCGAAATACTGACCGAAATACATTTTTTTGTGTCCTTGGGATGGAAGTTAATTGAGGAATTATGTTAAAATGTGAAAACTTTTAAATTAGCTTAAGAAGTGGAATCAATATTTTAAATTTTTATTCCAAAAAATTTCTGTAGCATAGGCTACTTCATTGCGCCTTTTTTTTACAGTATATGCGCCGTGAAATAGGTGTCTATGAGGCCAGAAATGTAGAATGATGTACAACTGAAAATCTTGCAAGGGTGTTCAGATTATTTCCTTAGGTCAAATTTCTCCGCGAAATTCTCTACAGATTATTATAATAGCATCTAGTCTCTGTCATCATCAGCCAAAATGCGAGACTACATCTGATTTTAAAAATAAGTAAGACATTATATTCTGATATATATTTACTAATATGCCTAATTTGAGAAGCAAACATTTAAAACGTGACATGTCCACTACACTCTTTTGCAAAGAAGGAAAAATATAGCACTAATTTTACATTTTTTAACGCCATCTTTAACTGAGCGAATAGAGTTCTATTTAATGTATTATAAAACATCTCACTTTTTCTGGATATAAAATTCTACGTAAAAATCACAGAAGACCTCAATTTTTTCCAAATGGACATGTCACCTTTTGAATGTTTGCTCCTCCTTTTAGGATTATTTTGTTTCGTATATAATAAAACATTCCATTTCTTTCAAACATCGTAGTCGGGATATGTAATTGGAAAAACAAGAGTTGCTTGCACATTGTACTCTTAAAAACAGAACCCTTAAAAGAGAAAATAAAGAATACTCTTGATGTATTGGAAAAGAAGATGGATGATACCATTACGGTGCAACAAAACACTTAATGCAAGTTAAAACGCCAACAGATTTTCCTGCCATTTTGTGTCCACCGATTTTCTAAATTTACTATATTGTGTGAACAAAACTCTTGACAGAGTTACAATCCCTTCTTGCCTCAAAGTAACAAAACAAACGACTCCCTGGCAGTGAAACGCCTCCCATATTTCCTGAAACACAAGGCAGAGAAATCAACACGTGTGCGTGTCAGAAGTCTATCGGTATTCCATCACAACGCGCCAAGTAATAAACAGAGTCGGTCTGGAGTGCCGAAAATAACAGTGGGAATTCCACGAGAAAGCGCCGGCAGCCCAAGATTTACATGATCTCGCCACCCTCGAAACAGGGTGGAGGCCTCAGGGTTGTGCGATTGCAATATCGGTTGGGCCCTGGCAGAGAGGAAGTGGAAGGGCGAAGGATGAAGAAATGGCGGCAGAGGCGTCGACATAAAAGGGATGCAAGCCCTGGATTTTAGGGACAGGGAACTATGAGAGAATTGAGAGAACATACGGAAGGCGAAGAGAGATAAAGGAAAGGAACTACATGCTCTTGGAATATCAGTCGGGAGAATGAAGAGAGTGCGGTGGGACCGTAGGAGGCATCAAGTATCATGGGTATGGTGAAATCGAAAAAACGATCGAATAAAGAGAGGAACTGTAGGAGTTAAGGATATAGCGACTTATGGATTCATAGGTGAGGAAACAAATTAGGATACAATTAACTTTTATAGGCCGTTGCAAATACGGAAGTTTATTAGTATGTTAGTTATAACAACCAAGTGGACAAACGAGTGACAGGGGGCAGAGTAATGAATGTTAGTAATTACAAGAAAAGGGAAGTACAGAGTAAGATATGCAGGTGCAACAGAATATATGAGAGTGAATTATATGTCATAGAAAGGTGGCTATAATCAACAAGATGGGCATGACGATACCTGACATAATCAATAGTTTAAATAACTTTTAGTGCTTGAAAAATGCCGTTAAGAAACGAAAAAAGTAAATAAAAGAAATCAGAACAGAAACCAAAATCGATAAAGTGCAAAAAACAATAATAAAGCATAAAGACGAACTGGAGCCGGATGGACAGGGGTTTCCTCAATTTTGAAAAACCCCTAGGCATGGTTTAGGCTCTAGTAGTGTTCATAGACGGACAGACAGACGGACGGACATAAAAAAAAACACTTTTTCGGTATCAGGGGAATCCAAAACGTATTTCCGTTGAAATCTCGAAATCGATTTTCCGCAGCGTTAAATAACATTGTCTTTACTCTGTATATACGTAAGTATAGGAAAAAGTAAAAATTAATGGTGAATGCAGAAGCAGAGTGAAAACGGCGAGGGACGGCAGGGTCAGTCTCGGGAGAGCCGCGCAGATGGCAACGGAGAAGGCAAATCACAGAGACCGACGACGAGTGCAAACCTCACCGGGAAGAGGCCGGGGGCTGGGCGGTGCAGCGGACGTGAGGGGGGGGGGGCGGCAGGCAGTGGGACTTGAGGCGCCGTCCATGCACAGCACACGCCGCCGCCCAGTGCCCCTTTACCCCCCTCCCACTCTGCCGCCGCGGTCGTTGCATTATGCATGACCCGCTCTCGCACCGCCGCTAACGCGGAAAATTAGAATATTCAGCCTTCGATACCGCGTATTGATTCAAGTCGACAGCGCGGCGGCATCCATGCATACAGATATACATGATGCATGCGGGTGGGTGTGGAGCGCCGCGGGACAAAGCAGGCGTCGCGACGCCCGGCGTCGCCGCCGCGGGCCACCAGGGCGCACCACTGAAGTCGCTCGCCAGCGATTAGAAGCTCGCCACTTCGAGGCACAGACACGTCAGGGCTTCTCCATCGGCACTCCAAGGCTAACCGATGCGCTTGCGTTTGTAGTTGACAGAAGCAATTGCAGCTTCGCACACCCTAAGGAAACTCAAATTTCGTTGGTGCTAATTGTAGAGTGGTTGAACATATTGATCTAAGTGTCAAAAGTTCATATTTGCGTTTTTTTAATCTCAAAAGTGACGTAATTGCCAAGACCAATGCAGTGCTATTGGCTCTGAAACTCAAAACATTTCAAATTTGTATCAAACTGCTACAAAACGCGGCGCTTTCTGTATTTACCGTCTGTGAATCTCAGTTTTTTCTGTTTATCACAAGTTTTGTTTTTGATACATAGATTAATTTTCTCGACCACTTTACAATTCTACGCGCAAAGTGTGGATGAAATGGAGGATGCCACTACCTAAAGGGGAATTCCAGAGACCGTTTACTTTGATCAGTCGTTTCCTTCCTTCAATTTCTGGTGAGTGCCAGAGCAGAATCCTTACGTACGTACTTTCCTTCCTATTTTGTTGTCACTCCTATCATCAGAGCCATCGGAAGGGATCTTTCGCAATCCCACTTTGGTCTAGCGCTGTCATCTGGGAGGACTCCGGCATTTTGTGGGTTTGTGAAAGTCAAAATTGAATTGGGCTGAATCACCGTTGGAAGAACATTCGATCGGTAATGGTTCAAAAGCAAGCAAGTATATTTCTACCAATGTGTTTGTAAGTACAACTGCTGAATTTTATCTTTGTATAACAATAATTATAATTTCTAATAACTATAATTATCTTATAATAACTATAATTTCTGTAACAAGTTTTGTCATCGTTGTATGTGTGAAAAGTCTTTTCCATTAACCACATTTTTCATTGTATACTTCAATTGTTCCCATCTCTTATTACATAAGGTTATCTTTGAAGACGTTGGGTGTAAATACAGCTAGAGCTTTCAGCAAAATTCAGTCAAGAATATTTAAAATGTGTTCTTTCTCTACAGAGCTCAGAAAGGAATATTCTAGTAGTAATTCTCACATGTCGCAAAAATACGTCAGGTGAGCTTTTGAAGCACCTTTTTATGATCACAGCGAATTGCGAGGTTTTGTTAGTTTGAAACGCAATTTTTGAAGGAATAATGTTTTATTGAAAACTAAGAAAAAGAATCAAGAAATCTCTTAGAAAAAGTAATCAAGAAATACGACATTCTAATGCAATATTACTTTGAGTATTATTTTTTTGGAATGAGAGTTAATAATCAATATTTCCAAAAAGAAGCTTTAGCTTTATTTATAAATATGAATTAAGCAAGACATAAATATGAATTAGAATGTGCAATATAAATATAAGTGTGTACGGGCGCGCACAGAAATCCAATATGAAGATTTTTTGTTAAAAATTGTGCCTTTTATACGGTACGTTGGGTCATTCAGAGTGAACTCTGTCCCACATATTAATTTGAATACAAAAGCTCACAAACACCAATCTCACCAACATTTGCTTTATAGCCGTGAATAGCTTTAAGACGTGAATGACACTATACTTCTTAAACTGATGTACAAAGGTAAACCATCCTTTTCATAGAAAAATTATGGAGTGTTTAGAAGTTGCAAAATAAGATATCGAATTCTCACATATTTCCTGACAAAGACATTGGATTGAGCTTTTAAGATTACTTAGAAAGCGTTGATCGATTGCAAGGTGCGTGTCCTTATAAAGGGAAATGAACTTAAAAGCTTAATAGAACGAAACTGGTTTCGTTAGGACTAATGATTTCGGATATTTATTGCAATTTATAATGTTTCCCTTCTCCGAGAAATGTAGTGAAATTTCAGCAGGTTTCTTTGAAGTCAGGGAGACGAGCGAGTATACTCACAATATCAATTTAACTTTTGCTTCCGAGATAGATGTTACTTTTTATGCATTTACGGCTCAGAGTACACACTATAAGACAATGTAATGGTAGTGACTTCATTGTTCTTTTTAGTGAAAATAGAAAAAATACTAATTTATTGCGTGGTTGATTATATTAGCAGTCCTAACTTAGTATCATTAATAATCTAATAATACTCGAATTTTAATAAAGTATAGAAACATACTTTATACCAACAATGGCACGCAAATGTAACATTTGCTTCATTTACTTGACTACAATTGCGTACATAAAATACTTTCTGTCATCGGATGTTCGGCTAGAATGTCGAATAGTTTTGTAATACAAGCTACAACGCAAACGTTAATTCTTATTGGAAAGATAATCTTCACTCTGACGAGTTTCGACGATTCGATATTTAACATACAAAGTATTTTCCCTAAATATCAAGGTTAAATTATTGGCAATAAAAATATTTTCAAGTGCACTTGCCAACAATTATTAAAGGAAGATGTGTTTAAACGGAAGTAATGGGGTGTAGAACTTCAGCTAACACCTGTAACATATCATTCTCGCTTCAGCTGTGGGCCAGGGCAGTCGCTCCGTTTTCAGCAGCTACTATCGTTCCGTGCCGAGTAAGGCCGACCAGTCTCGGTCGGACTTCAGTATTTGTCTAGTGTTTCGTCCGTCCAGTAGTATAAATTGTATCAAAACTATTCAAAGTGCTTCACAATCTGCGCACCAAAGTTACTTTAAACTAGTGAGTGCAGTGCGTCCATCAATCGCTCGTTACTCTCATTCATGAGCAACGAAACCAATGCCATTACACGGGAGTTAATCAGTGCCGCCCTAACCACATTGAACGGTGAAGCACCATCATCGCTAGCCAGCAATATGGAATCTTACTCAGCAGGTCACTCCAGCAACTTCCAAACGGGCGGGAATTACAGGCCCCCTACAACAAAAGACCGATGGTCTCCTCGGCTCCATCATCAGGCGGCCGTCGAAACTCTATCCGGTAAAAGATCGATATATACCTGCAATGAAGGTGACAATAAACGCGCGGCAACCCAAGGTAACACCAATCATAATAGTGACGCAGACCTTCAAAAACAGTATAACGTAATAGTTTCCAATATATTTAGGTTTCTCAACGAGCATGGATTCCTCTCACTTCATTGAAACATTAAAAGGACTTCGCTTAAAACCCGAGTTTTGATGTCACATCGCTTTTTACCATGGTTCCAGTGCAATGAGTCTTTCCAGTACCACCAATTCCAGTACCATGAGTCTTTAAATTTCTTAGCAAATTATTTCCCACAGGATATCGTCTTAATGATTAAACACACACTAACTACTAATTATTTCCAATGGAAAGGTGACTTAACCTCCAATCACAAATTCAAAAGCATTTAAATAACATTGAAAACTGGGCAAACCTCTGGAAAATTCACCTCAATCCCGACAAAACAATTGCAAAAATCTTCTCACTCAGAAAGTTTACCTTACTACTCCGCTAGTAATAAACAACTCCCCCATCACCTGGATCCCACCATCACAACCCATAAAATACTTAAGACTTCATCTGGACACAAAACTAACCTCGAAAACTCATATAGATATCGAAATTAAACAAGTAAGAAATAAATTATTCCAACTCCGGCCACTAATCAAAAAACACAAATACCTGTCATACACAAACAGTACAACAATATACCAAACTATAATCGGGCCACTTCTGCTTCATGCATGCCCAATGCATGCCCAATGCCACTTCTGCTTCATGCAAACGCAGCTCCTAAAATGGTCAATGAAATTCAAGTAATGCAAAATATATTTTTAAGATTAATCACAAACGCCCCCTGGTTCATAAGTAATAAACAACTTCATTCATAATTAAACATCAATGCAATAATAAACGAAATAGCACAAATATCACACAACTTCTACCAAACCTAACAGACATACCAGCAGCATCCCATTACAAACTACCGAAAATTCCAACCCACACCCGAATAAAAAATAGATTTCCTTTTGAAGCCTTCCTCAAAATTTTAGCCAACCATGATTCTTAACCCCGAGGTTCTCCCCTAGAGTATCCTCTCCAATGTATAGATCAAGTAAGCTTAGGTATTTTAAGTAGAATAAGTCTGAAAATACATCTGTGAAGTAACTGTACTGAACGATGTAATCCATCCAAAATTAATAAATGTATTTTTAAAAAGCCTGTAACATATGTTATTAACATATTTGCAAAGACGAAAAATTATGTATTTTTACATATTTTTATTTCATATTTTCATACCTCTCTCTCTCTCATATATATATATGTGTGTATATATATATATATATATATATATATATATATATATATATATATATAAAGATATCAATAATAATTTTCGTAAATAAATGAAAATCCTTGTATTGAAGAGACTGTAGATGTTGCAAAGCAAAAATATATTTTGGAGGCATGAAACTGGAGATAAAACGAATTTACGAGACATATTAAGGCAGAACATGGAAGAGAGGGAGCCAACAGTAAATTTGAAAATACCAACACCTTTAGCATATTCGTAAGCAGAAACCAATATTTTTTGGATTGAAATGTAATTATATGGATGACTTTTTTAATCAACTTCAATACTAGGGCGGCACCGAACTCGTATGGAAAGAAAAGAAAATAATAATTTCTGAAAATTTTGTGGGTCTGGTTCCTTTAATATCAAGGAATAGAAATATTCTTTCAAAGATAGGTAGGAAATAATAGATAAGATACATTTCGATAAATATTGTGACGGAATTTAAGAAATTAAACTATTAAAGTGTTACTGAAAAAAACTTACACTTTGAAGATATGTAGGGTTTCACAAATACAGCAAACACATTACACCTAAATAATAAAATAACATAAATAATACAATATGTGCAATTAATGTAACAAAATTTTGTTAGGTTACATTTTATTTAACCTAAACATTTCTAAGCAAGCCTCAGAGTTGTTTTATAACTGTGTGATTCCGGTAACAAAATGCTTGCAGAAAATTAGGAATCGTTTTTGAGTAAATACTTTTCAAAAAAGATGTTAATTAGCTCTTAATTGATACCGATTTTTTTATTACTGACCAAACCTCATTAGAAAATATCTCAAAATCGCACCGAAGGTAGAACATCTTCATTATGCTCAATTACCAATGAAAGCTCAGATTATCGTTTTCTTTCCAGTCAGTAGTTATATTTGTTTTCCTTACCTCAAAAAGCCTACGGGAGCATTTGAACGGGGTTGGTCCCTCGCTTTCTGCGAGGCGAGCTGCACTTTTAAGTTAATTAAGTCTATTCCAAGCGCGGCTGCTGATAGTAGCAATCAAACCGTTGTGAAAGTTTCTCGCGGCAATTACCGTAATTGAGGAATAGCGCGGGCAGGGAGATTCGGTTCCCTCGTGCGAGGGGATTCGCGATACTGAATCTCTTTCCGTTTCACCTCTCCTCTCCGTTCAGGGGCTTTCTCCGTTGGACTGAAATACCATTCCTTATTCAGGTCACTGGAAATAGAAACATGCTTTTTTAGATGCGTTGAAAAGAGGAAGTTTACTCAAGTTAATCAAGAACTGAAATTGAGAAGGAAACAGGAAAAGTTTTTAACGTTTTATTGATTTGTAAGTAGAAAGTGTTGCAAATTATTATTTCTCAAAGAGGTTTGATTAATTGAATCAAGATTTTTGATATTCATGAAACAAAACATCGATTCCGAGGCATACATTTACATGCAATTCATTAGGCGATTAAAGTCAATTTAAATCAAGGACTAGTACTTTCAGATTTAATTTTCTTCTTAAATTCCATGTAGTTAACTCTATCATTAACATATTTAATCAGACACAGTTGAAAGAGAACGAGTTGGTTTTTTATCAAATAAAAAATAGGACTCCAGTAAGAAATCTTTACATATTCATAATATTCTTTTGCAGATCATAGAATATTATTAGGATTAAATTCAAGGAAGGATTAATTCACAAAACTTCAGTTCAGCAGAGTTCAGACATGAAATAGTTTCGACTTTTGTACTGAAAAAAGTGTTGCAACGTGTTAAAGTGTTCAGGTGACCAGACAATTTCAAATCTATTCATATGAAGCTTCTGCCCTCCGCTTCACATCTGCGCCATGCAACATGAGTGCGCGACCACTGAGACAAGGAGCAGCGCCTGGGGATCTAAAGAAGCTAAGTCACTCGCGAGATGGCGTCCTCGAGGAGGTCGCCTCAGACGCAAATGGACAGGAGCTTGCTCGCCCATGTTTTCTGTTTCTGCCACGTCCGCAGCGTTTAGACACCGCGCTCAAGGCGAAAGGGACTGCAACAGCAACGAGAAGGCGGTGGCGGCAGTGGAGCCGAAGTTGCGGAGAAAACGAAGAAAAACGGATGTGGCGCCTGGCCACCGGCCGCAGAGTAGCTGAGGGGCTCGTACAGCGCCTTACGCGATGGTTATGGAAAGACGGCATAGGTGTGGTTTTGTTGATTGATTAGTGATTCCGTGCGGTCAACTGCTAAAGTCGTTATTCCCTTAAGCGTAGCGCATGTTTTTGGCTCGGGAGATTACACTGATATTGCCCCGCTGAATGGCGAGATCCGGAGCTTAACTACCGTCGGCCAGCGGGGTTTTCCCCAACCAGGTATCTCCTACCACTGGAGCACTATTCCAGCCGGTTCAAACTCTAAGATCCCGACCGGTCTCCCAGAATGTGTGATAGTGCAGTGCATGAAAGTGTACGTAACGGGTACTAGAGGACAAGGAACGAGAATGGAAGTTCGCGCGCGGTCCGTGACCCGTTTCTTAGGGTACTGCTCCGGCATTCGCCTGGTATTGATGGAAAATAAAACACGGAGAACTACCGATCAGGGCAGGTGGCTTCTAGAATAGCAATAGTCAGATAGCAATAGGGAGGTAGCAAAGGGGCAGAGGTCCTAGTACTGGCATGGTGACGATGGCTGAGAGGCAGTGGCAGTGGGAAGACGAGAGTGGAGGGTGGGGTAGTGGTAGTGAGAAGGCGGGAGGTGGGGTGAGGAGGAGGAGGAGGGGAGGTGACGGGGGCGCGAGAGCAGCAGTAGTAGCGCCGGCGCGTCGGCGTCGGGGGTGGGCGGGGCAAGGGTGGACGGGGGCCGCACCGCAACTGGGGTTCGCGAAGTTGCTTGGCTGACCACCAACCTAATTTAGCATCGGCGTCCGCCGCCCGCTGCGGGCTAATCGGACGGCGCCTGGCGGCTTGCTGGAGAAGGGCTTTGGAGCGGAGACGAGGAAGGGGAAGGAGACACGAGGAAGAGTGAGGTGAGGTCATTGGGTGACTAGATCAGATATGAGCACACGTTCACACAGATACCATGAGTGCAAGTGTCATCTGGTCAATCAGAAATAAACATATAATACGAAAACACAAAACGAGAATGAAGTGTATTAGAAAAAGAAAACAAAAGTTCTGGTTGAATAAAAATTGCTTAAGAAGTTGTTGAAATTGTCCTTAAAGTGTGGATGTAAGAATTATTAAAGGCAAATTCATTATGATAGCTGTGTGGAGAGAATCAATAAGAGTTCAAAGCGGTAAACGTTAGTTATGAAGATGTGTTTTCACGTGGGATATAAAGAAGATTGTTTGGAAATGACAATTGCTGCCAATAAACATTTTCTGCTCATAAAGAAGAAGTGACGATTTGAAAGTAAACAATTATTAAAAAAGATAAACCGGAAAAAAAGTTTCCTAAAATTTGCCAGAAAACAGTGTGGTTGTGTGGTTGGCGCAAAGAGCGAAACATACGTAAAAGCAACATCGTAACATAAGGGCAATAATTTTATACTTTAATAATGTCAAGAAATATTATTACAAAAAGGGAAAATGAAACGAATTGCTATTGTTGGGTTAGGACGTATTTATACAATTAAAGAATACTGTCAAAGTATTCTTTAATTGTATAAATTGATGTGAGACAGTCTCTGAGTTGAGTTAATCTTTGTCATTTTCATGCTAGGGTGATACAATTAAATATTGAATAATATTTTTTCGGAGAAAATGAAGTACATTTTAGGACACGTATTCAAATAAAATTAGAACTCAAATTTTTCTTATATGTTTCATCACCTGGCATCCATGACATTGTAGTAAACTAAACTCAGTTTCTTTCCTCGAAGTCAAGTTTTCTCAAGTTTTACCATCACCCCGCCTGGCATTACGTTCCCACTCTTCCATCCGTAACAAGGGTCTTGTTAAGGGGAGTCCCAAACTCCCACACCATTTACCCTCCATCTAGTTGAGGTCGGGACCCTACTTATCGATAACTCACTGTGGTAGCCGCGGCCTTTCTCAGCTAGTTCCGCGGTTATCGTCTAGACGCCGATAATCCGTAGATCCTTAACAGATTCATGGTTAACGAGAGATTAGGGAAGGGAATGATTGAGGGAGCAATTCGGTAGAACGCACCCTGGTAGGAGAATTGAGAGCACCCCGAGAAAACCTGCTTTGTTCACCACTTGGAACCGCCTGGGATCGAACCCGGGCACTAGCTGGAAGGCGTGCAGTCAGTCAGACTACTACGCTTTGTAGAATGTAGACAAGGCCTGCATAGCGCATGCTTCCGCGGAGATTCTGCACTTACGCGGATGTCTACTTGCGAGACCGGTGAAAGTGCAAGTGGACAGCTGTGCTGAGAGGGGAGCAGCCTACCATTACACGGTGGAAACGAAGAGGCGCCTGGGTAACTTGTCTTATTTCCATTTGACTTTTTCAGTGCAAACCCATTGTGACTCTTAAACAATAATTTAAAGCAGTAGCCTTTTAAAAAATGTATTATTTAACTAACTTCTGATTGTAAGTAAAGAAAATTTAAAATTCAATAATTGATTTTTCACCAGAACTACCCGAATTTCCAAATGATAGCAAAACGAGATACCAACCAGCAAACCTGTCTGATGATATACTATGGGCACTAGTGAGATTATTATGCGTCTTTTTAAAAACAATGCAAATGGATTAATGTTTCTTATAGGATGTCGTAAACACTTTGAATAAATATTGTTCGTTGATTAGATATTAAAGATATATAATGTACTCTTGTCAAAAGTTAGAGCAGAAAGTAATCATGATTTTTTAAGCATAATTTTTTAAATTTAAAATAATTATCTCATTCAATTAAACATTGTTAAAAAGAGTAATTCTGTCATCCAATAACAAAAACGATTCACTATTTCAATTTTGTGCTTAGCACAACACTAAATTTGTGATTACATCGTAACAGAGCTAATTACATTATCATCCCAACAAATAATTATAATACTAGGGGTCCAAATAAAATATGTATCTTGGAGTTCGTTTCAGGTTCACATTTTTATACATTGATGTCCATCAATTACAAACATTTACAATATAAAACAAAAGACAAATTGTACTTGAAGTGCATGTAACAGTCCATCATGTCCTCGCCGATTGCCCTTTCAATTTACGCGCTGCGGTTCGAATTGCGCATTCTCACTGGTGATCTCCCCTTCTAGAACGAGTCTCAGACGCACCCTTCGTCATTGGCCACGTTTGCACACGAGTGGTTCGCCCGCGGCTCCCGAGATCAGCGAAAGTGGAAAATGCTGGGCAGGCGTATTTGAAACTTGTTTGTTACTTACAGTCGATGTTTAATCAAAAATAGTGAAATGGTGCCACAATCATTTTCTTCGCCAAAATGTTATAACATAAAAAAATATGATTTTAAAAATGTATGTTTTACTATTAGTATATGTCAAGAACGACACAACCAAGAATATTATAATTTTAAATAAAAAATTTTGAATAATCATTTTAAAATACATTTTTAATAATTTTGGGTTGAAATTACAAGAAAATGTAGCGGTTCTGACATGCACCAAAAGTAAAGGGGAATTACAGTGCGAGAATTCTGCTTAATAATACAAATCCTTAGAATCCATGAGCGTTCTCAGAAGGTCCTTTAGATTTGACCTGTAAACCCAGCGTGGGCAGAGGCAGAACCGCGTGCAGACACGAACAGACGTGTGGCCGGGGGCGGCGTCAGGGCTGGCGGCGGCGGTGGCAGCGGCGGGGGCTTTAGGCCAAGAGGAGGCGCCGAGGATAGTGGAGACAGCAGGAGAGACGGTTGATACAGAGGGATATGTAGAGGCGGTGGTGTGGAGGAGAGCTGGGACGGCATCAAGAAGCAGAAGGGGTAGCAGAATGATGCGTGGGCGGCTAGGGCGAGGGGGCGGGGCCGGTGTTGGACGGGTGGGGGCAGGCGAGCCGGAGTAGCCGACCCTGCGCCGCGGGCGTGGCGGCCCCGAGCGGGGTGGCGGTGGCCGGGTCGCCCGGTGCACGTCCAACTTTATGAAATATCCGCCCGTGTTCGCCGTCGCCCGTTGCGCGGGAGAGGCGAAAAAACGCGCGCCCCCTGCCTGCTCCCCGCCGCGGGCTCCGCGCCACGCGCCGTCGGCCGCAGGCGCCTGCAGCGCCCGCCACGCGACGCGACGCGTGCTAATACTGCGGGTCCGCCCACCGCAGCGCCTTGGCGGCCCGGTTAAGGAAGACTCTTTGCCCCCCAAGGCGGGCAGCGAGTTGCTTCAAATTGCCTTCCTTCACTACGCACCGCTAACACTGAAGAACAAATGAATTCAGGTTAACATGCACAGCTTAGACGAAATAGGATAATTAAAATATTTTAATGACGAATATTTATGTTAATAGGATATTTTATATCCATGATTTCATGGATCTTTTTTACACAAAGTAGTCTAAATATATTGAAGATAGTTTCTATGTTTATGTATTATTCATTGACATACACTCACCCTATTTGTCATAAACTCAAGGCTATATATTTAAAGAATTTTGTTTATTCATGACTGAGAAAGTTTTTTTCCGAGCGTATATCGACTTCATACCCTTACAGTATTTCAAATCGAAAAATCAGTTGAACTTGAATAAATAAAAAATATTAAAATAAATAATTTACAACTTCTTGTCGGGAAAGGTAAAGAAATTGTTGAAAGTAAAACAAGATTATAAAAGTCAAATTACTAGTACGATTACTACACAAATAAATTATACTTCGTTGCTTCTGCGGTACGTTCAAATCAGTACGGGCTCAGATAATGTCTGACGAAAAAGGCCAGCTGACTATAATGTAAGATATTTTGTAGAATATATTATTTGTGGTCACAAGGAATATGTTAGTACGTGCTATGTAGTGTATAACTATATGGTCTTGCCTTCAAGGTATACACAATGTCCACACTCCAATTTAATTTCTATGAAATGCATAAAACACAGTTTTAAAATACTATGTTACATACAATGTTATTTATCACTGGCTCATAAAGCCGCATTTCAGATTCTCCTTGCACTGTGTGACGATGTCTTCTTTAACTTGCCAGATAGGGTTTCGTGTACTTTGGTTCGCGAAACATGCTAGAGCCAGGCGCCGCATGCACAATGAAACGTTTCTTCAGTTCCCGGTACATGATTTCCATAATGACGCTATTAAAAGAGTATCTTATTGGAGATACCGCGTATCGTATGAAATCTAGACCACAAATTTCTTAACAATCGCTTAATTACCCAAAAGGATTCTTCCGACTATTGCGTTTTCTCACCTGTTGTTAATTCGATCCTGAAATTTCTGCGGCATACGTTTCGCGGTTGAATGTAATTACTGAGTATTAATTGTGTCCGGTGCGTCAGCATCGCGTGCTTAATAGGTTCATGTATCATTTATAACGTGGGATTTCATCAGCCCGATGTACGAGATTTTATGCTGCAAAATTCATTGATAATCATATCTATTTTAATAATATTTAATCTCACAAAACTGCGGAGTAAATGCCGAATTACATATAATATACGAGGGAAAATATTTCATGCAATCTCAAATAGAATTTTATGCTCAACATACCAATTATGATGCAGAAAACGAGAATTCAAATCGTTGTTTAACTACAGATGATTTAATGTCAGGTGAAAATTTTAAAATAAGCTAGTATATTTATGATTTATTATGTCTATATATATATATATATATATATATATATATATACAGAGAGAGAGAGAGAGAGAGAGAGAGAGAGAGAGAGAGAGAGAGAGAGAGAGAGAGAGAGAGAGAGAGAGAGAGAGAAATGTTTAAGTTTGTGGTCTCATGATAATCCAATTAAATTTTTTGCAAAGCTGGAGGAAACACAGTAATAAATATTATTAATATAATTATATTAATACTAGTATATATAATAATGTATTCATTGTTTATTAATATTTATCAATAAATTATACACTTTTTACCTTAAAACATTTTTTCATTGCTAATATAAATTTTCTCTTGAATGTAGCTTACAGAAAGTTTCGAATTATTGCAGAAATCGATGAACTCGTAGATACAGGAATTTTGCCGAATTTTTTTTTAATGTTTCAGTTTATAAAGTCTTTGTTTTTCAAATAGCTGGGATTTATTTTATTAATACTCGAATTTTTTAAGCATGCTTAAATGTTTAAGTAAATTTCATTAGATTTGCCGCGCCGAAGACAAATTAGATTAAACGGTAAATAAACAAATTTAAACAGTTTTTGTAGTGTTACGTGTCATATTTTCAAACAATAAGAGTTTATAATTTTCTGTTTATCAAAATTACCTACCAATATCATAATAAGCATCGAACATCACAGTATTTTGTCTAATATTTGTTTTCGAAATTTAATATAAAATGCGAAGACAATTTATTATAACTTATAGAGGAAACTTCCTGAAATTCTGATACACTCCTAATACATAAAATTGTAACTTTTAATTAAGTACATTATGGAAGGTGTTACGTAATTAAAACTAATATTAAAAAATTGAAAAGTACGAAAAATTCCTTAATCGTGTTTATTCTGAAAAGAACTTAAAGCATGTGTTATAAAGAGCGTTAGTATTGAATTTGACGTAGGGTTTCTTTTAGACTGAAAGTGTAGTTCTTATTTTATTCAAGATGAATATTGCAATATTGCTCTACACTTTAAATAATATTAGTTTGTGGCTAGTCATTATATGTTGTAAAGACAGACGCTTTTCTTTGTCTTTTATCTTTTAACAACCATCGTTTATATTTCTGTTCTTTAAGAAAGCATGATTATCTTCTTGTAGAAGTTGGATTTCTCTTCTCGTGGCTCAAAGAACTTTAAGTCTGCGATAATGACCTTGCCGCGAAGAAAACTCTCAGCATTGATGCGCCAGCGCACACTTAATCATTACGCATGATATCACTGTGCATTCACTTATGCCCAGTGCTTACAGTTTCAATACGAAGGAGAAGAAGGTAGTAATAAGAACCAAAGCTTTCTATACCGTTTCTTAAAGTTATTTCATGTGTGCGTTGAATATTTTTAGCCAACTGGACAGCAAAATACCAATTTCATTCCTTTTTCGAATTAATTCCAATTCCATTTCATTAATTGTCATTCCTATTGAACATTTCAAGTAATTAGTATAGTTTGGTGAATGCGTTTCGACAAGATATGATGCGTTGAAAATGCTACTTGATACTTAGGAATTACGATAATTACATTTATTGTGAACAGGAAAAAATGTATTAGTCTTGAAAATTACTAATAATTTCAGCAGAGGACCTTAGTGTCCAAAACATCGCAATTTTGTTTTGAACACTTAAAGAAATATTGAAAAGTAATTTTTATATTTTGTTCTAAATTTAGCGCAATACTCGTTTAGTGGTTTTGAGAGTACCAAATTTTTATTTCGTAAGCGTAGGAGTAAATCATAAATGAAATTACAAGGAAAGTACTCGACGCTGATTGGAGACAAGTATTTGTAGTAGGTTGCAAAGCATGCTGCTACAAATCAAATTTTCTTTTAAAGACATGTAACGGCTAAAAATATCTGAAAATGCAGTGATTTTTGTTCCGTCTGGTGACCGTTTCGTTCACAGCGTATCAGTTCATGTTTACAACTTGATTATGAGCAATAACCAGTATACACGTTAATAAGCCATGTTAAAATGGCAATATTAACATAGTTAAGATTTCCATTATTAATTTTCTTTATTTTTAAAATTTCAGCTCTTTTTTTCTTCCGCTAATAAACTAGCATCAATTTAATTTATTAACAAGGTAACATTAACAAGGTAACATTATATGCTTCACCCACTTTCGCATGTATTATGCCTCATCTTCTCTCAGTATTTTTTACTGAAGGTGATGACTAGGGCTGTGACTTATATGCATTTGCATATTTTTTTCAGTTAGCTAAAACATCTCATTTCAACAAATGGTATACGTTTTGAGGCATTTACAATAAATTTAAGCTATTTTTATTTCGAACATTTTCGCATAATTTACCATAATTGCATGTTTTTGCATATTTTCTTATTTTTGTTGCATATTCACCCCTCATCCGAGAAAAGAAGCCCAACAGTTACACTTCGGCTCTGAGGATTCTCTCGCCACGTGCTACGGTTCATCATGTGCACTGCTCTGAAGCAATGGGCTTCCGAGGATTTGTTTACGTCGCCTGACCCGTACGAAGTCGCACGAGAAGCAATCACGCTGAAACCTGTCATCGGCAGCCTCAGCCGAAATGAAATGTGCATCCGTCGAGCGCCTGAGCGTGCCCACCCACGGCGCAACTGTCGAGTAATGATTGTCGCTTGTAACAGTTTACATGATTTCTGTGTCTTTTTTTTCTGTAAACCTATTTTTCACATTACACTTCTTATTTGTACACTTACATATTATATTACACTTCTTCGCAAATTTTTCTTTTTAAGTGCATACTTCGCTGTTTTTATTGCATACAAATCGCAGCCGTAGTGATGACGCAATGCAGGCCATACGAGTGCCATGGGGAGGGCAGCGATGCGGCCTTTAAACCACCAACCTCGCCGGGGCGGCCGTGGAGCTGTGAATCGGATTCCGCAGTGGCGCGGGCAGCGAGGACGGCGTGGGTACTGTATACGGAAGAGTGAAACACACCGAGAAGAGTAGCGAATAAAATAAAACAAAACAAAAGAAGGGAGCTGGAATCATTGGTAAATCACGTTACAGAAAAAGCAGTGTACGTTAGGAAATGAATAATTCGAAAGCTTCTGGAAATAAAATTTATATTGCAAGTGATATTCGTGTTCGTAACATTAATTTGTTTGTTATTCGTTTCCCTCAACAGCAATTGCTGTTGAAAAATGATAAGATGATAGGCAAGAGGTGACAATAGGTGGAGAGGATTTGCATTTGTTTATGAAACTACACGGAGGGCGCTCTATAACAATAGTACTTTTTGGTAGAACTTCATTTCTTCTATAAGTAAAGTGCAATAATTTCACGAGTGATGTTTAGTCATCTCCCTTCATGTGAATTAACGTGAAACTACCCGAATTCATTGAGAAAAAGATAGTGTTTAGTTAATTTTTTCTTTTTCTTTCTTTGAGAATTAGTCGTTTAGAACCAAAAGAAATCATTTGTCGGCTTTTCGTGGCCCGAAATATTGCCGCGGGGGTGAGCGGGGGCGAGCGGGGGCGAGCGGGGGCGAGCGGGGGCGAGCGGGGGCGAGCGGGGGCGAGCGGGGGCGAGCGGGGGCGAGCGGGGGCGAGCGGGGGCGAGCGGGGGCGAGCGGGGGCGAGCGGGGGCGAGCGGGGGCGAGCGGGGGCGAGCGGGGGCGAGAGGGGGCGAGCGGGCGAGCCGTCGGGGCGTTGTCGGGGGCGGGGGCTATGGCGCCTTGCGCTGACGCGCGCCCACATTTCAGCGCGCATCTGCCACGGGGCGCCGCTGCACGTGCGCGCGGAGCAGCCAGGGCCCGGCGCCTGAGGCCCTTGCGCGCAGATCCCGCAGCTGACGGGGAGCGCACGTGGGGGGCGCACCGGCGCTTCGCCCATTTGCCGCTTCTCTGCCCAGCAGATGCCCCAGCCCGCACCCGCGGATTCCTTTCCTCCCGACTGATGTTGCAGTGGCCTCCTGGAATACCAAACAAATCCCTCTTGTTCTTCCTGCATCATCATCATCATCATCATCATCATCATCATCATCATCTTCTTCTTCTTCTTCTTCTTCTGCTTATTATTATTATTATTATTATTATTATTATTATTATTATTATTATTATTATTATTATTATTATTATTATTATTATTATTATTGTTTTATAACTTTTTATTCCCTTCCTCCCGACTTTCTCCTTTCCTTCTCCATTTCCCCCCTTTCTTCTTCTACCTACTACTTATGTTTTCTGTGTTCTCTCGGCTAGCTAGGAAAGAAGTGGAAAGAAAGCATTGTTATTGAACGGTGGTATTTGGCGATTTTTTTGACAGAAAATCACATATTGTCGAGTTCTGGTAACGAATAAGTGCATAAATCTTATTTCTTCTTCTCACCCTTCTTTGCTCTATCTCCTCTTCAACTATAACATCCGTTGAAGAATCAAATATTATTGTGTTCCATTTCAATGTCTCATTACAGATTAACAATTATTATTATTATTATTATTATTATTATTATTATTATTATTATTATTATTATTATTATTATTATTATTATTATTATCATTATTATTATTAACAACAACAATAGTAGTAGTAATAATAATAATAATAATAATAATAATAATAATAATAATGATGTTTTTACTACATTGAATTAGAAATTATATTAACGTCTATTGATTTGTACTTTTTTTCACAGAATTATAAGTTATAAAGCTCACGTATTTAATTTAATAATTGTTCATGAAGTAAAAACAATTCTGATAGATGAAAACACATACGTTTGACTGATTGAACGATTAGTGATTCCGGGCTCGTCAATTGCTAAGATCATTAGTCCCGTAAGTCTAATGGACGTTTTTACCGTGGGAGGTGGAGGGGATCTTCCCAATTGACAAGTAAAATTTGCATTTTGGAAGAAACAGAGTCTGTATACTTCTGTACAAAAAGGTGCGTCACATGCTTTGAAATTGTAATCGAAAGTACACAAAGGTTACTGACGGCTCCTTTCTTCTGTCTGCTGCTTATTATCAAGAAACTGTTTACTTTCATTTCATATATTACAGGTCATATGATTCGGTTGGGGAATATTTGGCATAGCTTTGGTGATATTGGGGTTTGTATTAATAATCAAAAATAGGTGATTAAGAACTAAGAATTAAATTGAAATATTTATGAATGAAGATTATTAAGAAAGAAAAAAAGGAGACTTCACTTTCATGACATCTTTCTTTCATATAATTACTATATATGAAATCAATATTAGTAAAATATACTCTTATTTTAATAGTAATAGCATCAGCTGAAAAATATCCATGAAACAACAGGAAGATCGCAAAGGATTCCCCATAATGAAACCATTGAATTGAGAGCTCGTCCCCGCTCACGGTGGCTCACATAGCCACTTCGTACATAGTTTTTCACTTAATACCAACACAGGAAAAAAATACTCACCCTTTAAAAAAGCTGAAACACTACCACATCATTTCGCAGATACATTTAAACCAAACGACTCACTCCCACACATTCAACACCAAACAATCACACAGATAGAAACAGCTGCTAAATATAATGTATCCTCTAGAATTAGATTCATATCTCCCCAGGAAATAACAAACATAATAAAAACACTCCCTAAAAAGAAGGCTCCAGGACATGACAGAATAAACAACAAAATCCTAAAGATCCAAAATCCAAAAACATCAAGCCATAGCCACATCCACATCAAGCCATAGCATTCTTAAATAATATTTATAACTCTTCATTAAGAACAGGTTACTTCCCACTATCACGGAAACACTCTATAGTAATACCCATTTCTAACAAACATCCATCGAATGTAGAAAATTATCGATCAATCAGTCTGTTATTCTTCCTATCAAATATTCTTGAGAAACTTATTTAGAAAAGACTTAGTAATGACCTCAATAAAAATGACATCATTCCCAGACACCAATTTGGATTTACAGAAAAGTTATCAACCACACATCAATGATTAAGAATCACAGAACATATCCATACAGCATTTCAAAGAAAACTACATACTATACCAACCTTTCTAGATATTTCCCATGCATACGACAGAGTATGGCATCAAGGTCTCGTGTACAAACTAAGAATCAATGGCACACCTAAATACCTAACCAACATCATCAATAGAACCTTTTCAGTGTCAGCAGATAATCATCTCTCAAACCCCAAACCAATATATGCCGGACTTCCTCAGGACTCCCCGTTGTCACCTGTATTATTTAATCTTTACCCAGTTGATATCCCTACATCCAACACAGTCAAAACAGCAAAATGTGCAGATGATACAGCATTGTGCTGTTCAAACATATCACTTGTCACAATAAGACACACATTGCAGCAACATCTAAATCAAATAGATTTTTGGTCAAACAAATGGAAAATTAAATTAAACCCATCTAAGTCAACAGCAAAATTATTTTCGTTAAAAACAATTTCAACGCCACCACCTCTCACACTGAACAATAACATCATTCCTTGGACTCCACAAAACAAAACAGTGAAATATCTAGATCTGCATCTACACACTAAACTCAACTGGAAAGAACATATAAACATTAAAACACAAAAAACAAAAGCCAAACTATTTCAATTAAAGCTATTAATAAACAACCACAGTAAAATAACAATAGAAAATGCCAAACTCATTTATACAGCCATAATTAGACCCTTAATGCTCTGTGCTTGCACTGTCTGGATCAATGTAGCAAAAATCCAAAATACATAAAATACAGCTCATACAGAACAAATTCCTACGAACAATAACCAAAGCACCCTGGTTCATTTCAAACAAACAGCTTCATAAAGAAATTCAAATAAAACCTATCATACAACACATCACTAAGTTATCGCATAAGTTTTTCAATAATATGTCATTCCACAACTATCCCATTACAATCTAGGCAAACCCCACCAGAATAAAAAATAGATTCCCCAAACATGTATTTTACATTCAATTTGCAGATTTAGATGATTCTTTGTGACGTGCTCAGTGGGTTTTCTCTCCCTAAGAAATAGCTGTATAGGAATAATAGTTTAGTTTTTGAAAATAGATCATAAACATCAAAAGCATGTGAAAAAGTTTGTATTGTAAAACTGAACCATGTATACCATTGAAAATAATAAAATAATTAAAAAAAGCCACTTCGTATCGTGATTCTTAACACGCCGATAAGCACTCTAGTCATCGCTGCAATCAAAGAATTTCGTCTGTTCCCGGCCATGCACGCTTTATGAGGACGTAATGTGAAGTTGTGTTTGAAACGGTGCTTTATTTTGCACACACGATTTGTTGAATTAACTGTTATTTTTTTTATTTAAGGCTTACCTGTACATTTGTAAGTATATGAGAAAGTACTATAATACTTACATTACTCTGTTTGTACGTACGTATACGAAACCTTAAAAGAAAATTAATTTGCTGCTCTGTAGATTCCCAACAATATTACATTTTAATTCAAAACATTCTTGAGACGAATAGAGCCTATTAGCGTTTGGCAGTGTATTTACGAGTAATACATTTTTTTTCTAAAAAGATCATCAAACTCCCCAAATATGTTTATATTTATTCCACATATAAATTTTTTTCGCTTTAATAAAAAAGTCGCCAAATTTTATGAATATCTTAAAAATTCATCAGTTAAAGTATTTTCTATAAAAGTCAGAGTTTTGTTTTGTAACAGTTCTATATGATGGTAAAATAACCAACTCAAGAAGATGGAATACATTTTTATTTCTGGTAAACGTCTTGTATAACTTGGAAGTGACGTTTGAGTTGGTTGTTTATGTGAGCAAGCGAGCACATTATTGCGATTCTGCAAAGCTAAAGTTCCCCAGTGGCGAAGCGGGGCATTTTTGCGTGGTTGATGATTGATTGATTGATTGATTTCTGATTCCGGACGCGTCAAATACTGAGGTCATTAATTCCGTAAGTGATCTTCCCCCACTTGATGGTGAGATCCGTTGACGACCTACGGTCGACTAGTGTGGTTTTCGCCAACCACGTATCTCCCACCAGCGGGGCACCGGCCCAGCAAATCCAAAAATTGCAATTTTGTTATAGACTAAAAGAAGACAGGGAAATTAATTTAAAAAATTAAAAATCATACAAATGATAATGATTTTTAGTGTTTAAACACACCTACGACATTTCAAAATACCTACCCTTCACTACAGAAAGATCGTTTCAGACATTGCCAAAAACGATCACGAAAAAATGCCACGCCTCGCCACTGGAGGAACTTCATTTATGCAGAATCGTGTATCTTTTCTCTTGAAAGCAAGCAACTAAAAATGACTTTCTGGTTTTACAAGAAGTTTACCAGAATGAAAAATATGTGTACCATCTGCTTGAGGTGGTTCTATTAAAATCATAAAGAACTATTGCAAAATAAAAAAAATTGACTTTTATAGCAAAGGATTTGAAAGTTAAATTTTCAGACAATTAAAAAATTCGCCTACATTTTTAAAGCGGAAAATTTTATATGTGGAATAAATTTAAACATGAAAGGGAAGTTTGCTGATGTTTTTGAGAACAATTTTAGTTATTACTCGTAATTACACTGCCAAAACGCTAATAGGCTCTATTCGCCTCGAGCAAGTTTTGAGTTAAAATGTAAATGTTGGTGAAAATCTACCGAGCAGCAACTTAATTTACTTTTTACCTTTTCATATACGTACGTACATACGGAGTAATACATATGTGTATTACCTTACTTTTCCATATACTTTCAAAAGTACGGAGAAGGGAAAAGTACACTTAGACCTGAGAAAGTGATGTAATACTGTAGAAAATCTATTTCGAGTTTTTAGCAAAGAAAAATAACACATTTTGGAAGCTCTTGATGACTAGAAAATGTTTTTTCAGGCGTCCTTTCGTCACTCTGTCTCCGTCCGTCTCCTGTAGGTTTATCTGTCTGTGAGCAACTAGTGCCTAATATTTATTTAATGTGCTTCTTTAATATGTTTATAACCTGCCATAGTTACATGTTCCTCAAATTTCTACTGTACTGTTAATTATTTTAGTTATACATATGCATGAGCAGGCGGAGATGTAATGATACTATTTCTCGTGTCAAATGTTTATACAATATTTTTAAACTTTTGATTGCTTCATTTAGCACTTAATCATTTTAGATTTAGTCTTTTCTTTGTACAATATTCTTTTCGTAATCTGCTGCGTATGATTCACCAACTTTTGTGATACAATGCAATATTATTCTTTCAAAACAATATGTCAAAGATGTTAACAGAATTTTCGATGCTCGGAGTATTTATGACGTTTGGAATAAATACGTTCCATGGATTATTTATGATTCAGTGGGCAAAGAATTCCATGGTAGGTTCTATTTATATTCCTCTACAATTGCTCATTTACAGCTTTACCCCAATGAAATTTATGTTTTTAATGATTTACTGCAGGGCGGTCTTTGTTTTCCTTCAAAACATACATTCCTTTTATCCAAAACATTTCATATATTTATTTCAATTAAAATGCCTCAGGAAAGGGAGTGTGTTTGTGTTTCAAAGCAATAGCAGCGGGGAAGAAGGTGAGGCAAAACCAGAAAGCTAACCCAGACCCATAAGAATACGAAAAGAGTACGAAAAAGTCGAGTTATCTTACTTTCCTAAAGTTCTGTTACACATTTTCTCTCTACGTAATTATATTATTTATTTTTGAAATTATTCAGAGAAGAGCGTAAACTCAGAAGTGTCTAAAACTATCTTTATCAATAGTTTAATCCAATTCGATGAATTGCATTAGTTTTAATTAAAAAACTGAAATGGTACTTTATTTATTAACTTACACCTGAAAAAAGATCATTCCTATTCAATTGTTTTTTCAGCGAATATATAAGTTTATACTTGACCAATTTCAACCCAATAAAAACGAAAAGCAATACGGTTTCAATCATAATGTAATTAACTAAACCGTACTGATACTAACTGCGCCTTGTATACTCGAGTATCTTTAGAAACGTCTATTATAACTGTAAAACCTGCAATAGATGTCAAAGTTCCTCGCCTTGCGGCTGGCAACATATAATAATGTGTTGTGTTATAAATGTGTAAGTGTAAATATTAGTTTTTCTGATCGTGCGCAAATAGAATAATAAAAAAATTTAGGTCTCTCAGCAAGACTGTAATCACAACCAAAGCGCCTCAACTGGACCAAAAAGCACAGCATAGAATAGATAAATTGCTATTCTTTATCACTTGACAACTCAATTTTCGCTGCAATGGCGGATTCCGTACCCAAGACATTGATAAATTCCATCGAAAACGAAACGTCAGCGTAATGAACGGTCGGGCCATGAATCCAGCGAGCAACAGGGATGGGACGTGAATCTTTAACTAGAAGATTTCTCAATTACACCAGAGATGCTCCCGCTTGGCCTACGAGGAAGAGAAGACACTTCCAAGTCGGAGACGGCGACGCGCAGTAGGAACGGCGCCAGAAAGCGAAGGGGGGGGGGGGGCAAAGCGAAGAGCTGGGCTGTGGGTCTGGGACTGTAGCGGAGACAATGAATGGGGATGGGATGATATGGCGAAGTCTATGGTTACGGTGACAATGGAAACACGGAAGGAAGAACTGCAGAGACAATGGAGGGAAGAAGGACCTGCAGAAAGTGGAGTAGCTGAAGAAGCAGTATGCGGAGGTAAAGAATTCAGAGAGGACAGAAAATGAAGGCGAAAGAGAAGGGAAGAATGAAAGAAGGGAGGAATGAGAGAAGGGAAGAATGAAAGAAGGGAGGAATGAGAGAAGGGAAGAATGAAAGAAGGGAGGAATGAGAGAAGGGAAGAATGAAAGAAGGGAGGAACGAGAGAAGGGGAGAAGGGAGGAACGAGAGAAAGGAGGAATGAGAGAAAATAAAATAGAAGAATGAAGGAGAAAGCAGGCAAAGGTCAATCGAAGTATAAAAATAATAACTTTGGCAATGAAAATGGAAAAAAGGTAATAAAGGAGTGAAGGAGAGAGAAAAGTAATCGTGAAGGTAAGGAAAGTAGTGAACAGAGAAATCAAAGATAAAGAGAGTATAAAAGCGGAGGCTGGAGGACGTATGACATGAGTTTCAGAAGGAATGTCAATGTTCAAGGCTTAGATAACCAGAACGACGGAGTGAAGAACGAAAAGAGCAATGGCTGTACAGACAACTGGAGTGGCTGCGGAGTGAGGGTTTGGGAAGAGCAGACGTCGTTTGAGGCTCCGGGGCGCCAGACGGCGATGTTTGCCTTTTCAAATTGGCTACTTCAGTTTTTTCTCGCTCATGGTTTCGCTTGCATCTGCAACTCGAAGCGGTGTCTCCGACGCTTTTCGCAAATGGCGAAGAACGTAAGCACAAGGAGCGGCCGCAAGCGCGAAAGGCGGCGAAGGCGCAGGAGAGATGCAGCGCAGACAAGGAGCGAGCGGAGAAAGACGCAACGAGCACAACAAATGACTCGCGCTGCGCGTTCGGACAAGCAAACATCCTCCAGCGCAACTACAGAGGAGCCGGGTCCACGGCCACGGCGGACTGGCCGGCGCGGCGGAGGGAGCTTCAAAGAGAGGGCTGAAGCTGGGAGACGGGAAGGGGCAACAAAAGCAAAACAAAGTGCGAAACAGAACAATGTTGCTGAACGCAGGCATCGCGGGCCTAGGTCCTCTAAATCAAGACGAATGCTAGCAATCTACTTGAGAGGCGGCCTGGCTTCCCGCGCGTCCTGCCCGTACCGCTCCCTCCCCTCCACCGCCCTGCCCCCGCCCCGTCCGTCCACTGGCCCTCGCGGTGGCCTCTGGCCCGGCGCGGAAGGGAGGCGCGCATGGCACTACCTCCACCACCCACGTCGCCGCAACTCTCACCTCAGCAGCGACTCTGGCGAGCAAACCTTGTGGAACACCTGATGGCATTATTTGCGATACGAAGTCAATATATGATTAAACTTCATTGTTCTTCTTGCTCCTTACTTTTCTTACTTTTCTTCTTTTCCTTCTTCTTACTTTTCTTTTACTTTTCCCCACTTTTTTATACTTTTTGATTTTTTTGTAATTTCTTTCATCTCAGATTTATACTAAATCACAACAAAACTTGTACTATCTCTAGTTTAATTTTCAAATAATCGTTTTCCGTCTTGAATGCGCGTTCTGGCAAAGATTACAACTTACATTTCATCTATCCTGAAGAAAAGGACACATTCAAGCGCACTTCTTTCTATTATTTATCTCCATTATATTTTAGATGCTCTATTTTTACTATATATAACTCTTTCATCCTGCTTCATTCTTGTTGCACTTCCATTGTTTTGAGAATTCTCATTTCGGCAATTTAGATTGCTCTTCAGATGATTGTATAAGTTGGACAGATAGCAATGAATGAATTCGTCTTAGAAGAGAAAGGACCTACCCTCCTGCACAATATTCACCTAGACGCACGTACAGCGTGGTCGCTCAGGACAGCCCTGGGAACTGGTTGTCTGGAACTTCTCACTGACCCCACGGCCTCTCTCACACTGTCAGCCTACCCTCCTTCTACGTCCCCATCGCACTGATCCGCCGGATTTGCCCCTCAGCCACCCCCGTCGCCTGCGCAACCGCCCGCGCCATGTTTCGCAGTTTCTCGCCGTTCGCCCCGACTTCCCGCTCCGTCGCCTTCGATACGAACGTCGCCGCCCCGCCGCTCTCGGCCACTCCCTCCGCCGCTGCCGTCCCACCGAGGTACTCGCACCACGCTGCCACGCCCATTTCACCACCCTATTCTCGCTATCACGCCGCTGTCGTCCCAACATCGTCCCGCAGCCCTCGTCATCGTCTTGACACCGCTCCACCAAGTCCTGTCGCCAACCCGCCGCCGCCTCGCTGTCGACCAGAACTGCGTCGTAGTCGTCCAGATGTCGTCCTGTCGCAACCGCCGTCGACCTGCTGAACGCCCCATTCCTATCGCCGTCCCGTCACTTTCTCGTCGTTCCACTGTCGTCCTCCCTCTCCCCCCACGACCTCCCTTATTGCCGTCCCTCCACCATCTCTACCAACCGGGAGAGGTGGCTCAGTGCATCAAGTGATGTCACAGCAATGTCTCTCACCGGGGTCTTAGGTTTGAGTCTCGACAGTGGCAAGATTTTCGACACTAGCTTGACACCTAGGTCTAATTCAGTCGCCGTCTGGAGGAGAATGCTAGCGGCCGGCAGCTATGATCAGTAGTTTTTCGTCGTTTCTCCGATCAACACTAGGCGAATGCTGAAGCAGCACCCTAACAAACGGGTCACGGATCGCGTGCGATCTTTCCTTCTTCTTCCTTGTTCTATCCTCTCCCCTTACACACACACTTACACTAACATGCACTACACTTCCTCACATGCCGGGAGACCGGTCGGGAGCTTAGAGCTTGTCCCGGCTGGGGCGGTGCCCCGCTGGTGGGAGATACCGAATTGGGAAAACACCGCTGGCCGACAATAGGTCATCGCCGGATCTCACCATCAAATAGGGGAAGATCATCGCCACTTAGCGAGAAAAACATGCACTACACTTACGGGACTAATGACCTTACTACTAAGGTCACTAGTCTCGTACGTGACCCGCCCGGAATCACTAACAACAAACCAACATACAAGTATACAACCAATCAACCTACATCTACAAGTCGCCACCCCTCCCCCCCGTCCGGAGCTCGCCCAGCGCTCTACCCACGCGACGGCCGTCCCTCGATTTGGCTGCGACACCGGAGATAATTTCTGATTTAGCGAACGCACGACGCGCTAAGATTTAGAGGAGGGGTGCAACTTACATCTTGATTCGATTTTCCATGCCCTAGGGGTTTCAATTCTTCGCATCGACAAGAACGGACTGTCGTAAAGTGAGAATTATTGCGACAAGAGCTTTACAGTGTAAATTATCATGTGTCCGGGAGTACTGGAATTGAGTCTCAAAGCAGGGCTGTACTTGAAAAATTACCGCAAGAAGGAAAGAGTTGGTAAAATGCGATATCACACAAGACTAATGATTTTTTTAGGTAAATTACAGCCAGTCAATCTCACAATTGTAGAAAGGTGGTAATCAGTAATTGAAGGCATCGTATACATGAAAGTTAGAGGACACAGCTTCTACATCCATTCAATCGAAGGCCCAGATCACGAACATTACATTCGTCTCAATGCTTGTGTACTGTTTTTAGAAATAACTTTTACTTTAACTCATATCATGCCCTTATGTGAAAATCATTTAAAACACACATTGCTGACACCTTCATAAGTAGAAGAGTAAAGTGAGATGTATACACGAATAATTAAAAAGTGCCCCCTTTAATTAGTTCCAATGTGCAACTTTCTTTGTTCTCAACACCTTTCAATATTTTGAACAGATTTTTTCACGAAAATAGATAATTTTCTACTTTACATTTTTTCTTTTATCACAACTCATTTTAACATCTATATTTCAATTGAAGAATGTCTCAGGAAACTGATAACGTTTTTGTTGACGTATGAAATTGTAAAGACCTTCACGCTGAAAGCATTTCACAATTTTTTTATAATGTTCCCTTTGGCCACAACAAGCAGCAACACACCATTCTCAGAATTCTCATTCTCACTCTAATAACGCGATGAGTGAACTCTAACACACTCACCCCAATGACGTTGCGTGCCATACTCAGGGAGTTCAATGAAATCTGTTTCTCCTTTTCCATCTCGTGGGGAAAATTTCCGCTATCACCACACAGTCCCAACTACAACTCCGGAAAGCAAATTCCGTGGCGTGCCTCAGGGTTGGGATTGCTAAGCAAAGAGTTCCCCGCATCCGTTCCCGCCCGGCTTCATCCCCTCGTCGGCGAACTCTGTCGTTGCGTGTGGAGGCCTCGTCCCTCCCCGCTCCTCCCCGCCTCGCCCCGGCCCGCCCTCTGACTATGATCCGTTCCGCCTTCCCCCTCGTTGGCCAGCCCTGCCATGCCATGCTACTCCCCGCCCCACGCCGCGCCGCGCCATACACGCATCCGCGCTGCCGCGACCCCACCCGTCAGGGCAGGTGACAAGACGCAAACGTCGCGCGGAGACAATGGCGGGCTTTGTCGGCGCCGACGAGTTCCATCCCCCCGTTCCCGCGCTCAACAAATTCCATTACAAGTCCATTAGACGGCACCCGCCCCGGGGACAGCGCTGTCAGCGCGCGGCCCGCCACCTGGCGGCGAGCGCAGGAACTAACGCTTCGCTCGCCGCGGTCACCTGCCCGGGTGCTCTGCGCAACCCGGACAGGAAATGGCTGCGGGCGGCCGGACTTTTTTTTCCTTTTGCTCTTTTTTATGCAGAGGGATGAATTCGACTCTGAGTGATTAAAACGAATATGGAAAGAGAGAAGCTACACATGAAACTGATACATCATTCAGATGTTACACGCCATATTTCGGACGGAATAATTCCAGCATCAAAAAAGAATTTTCGTTTACCCATCAGCTTGTGTGAAAGTCGGAAGCTTTGTTTAATGAAAAATTTCAACTCATTCTTGCGAATATTTAAAGTGAAACACACGTTATGAAGTTCTGCGTGATATAACACAAGTTCATTGTAACTATTCGCTATAGCACAATTTTCATCTCCAATACTACATTTCTGTTGAGAAACATGAGATTGAATTCCTACTAACAGCACGCTTATATTTCTGACCCGACCTGTAGGAATAATGTAAATAAATCGATATATACTGTGACGTCATGGGATTAGACAACATAACGCCACCAGCTACGAAAAGAAGCCCACGAATAGAGAGGAGTAGGGTACGCGGCGGAGCGATGGCTTGTAAATGCGCCATCTACCCACAGCTTTCCGAACTATGACGCCCGAACTAGCGAATGTTTTTCCGGGAGGTCACGAAAAGAGGAGAATATTCACCCCTCCAAAAATTTCCCCAGGCGCGAGTACCATAAGTATCGCGGCGCGCCTCAGAGGAGTCTCTATGATTGCAGCAGTGATGGCGGCTAGACTGAGTTCTGAAGGCGAGTGTAACTTGATAGCGTAGGAGTTTATTTTAACTTGGTAGTTAAAAGTTAGCTTGAGAAGCGTATCAATGAAAGTGATGTAATTGAGAAGTGGAGTGTACGAACATTCTTCGCATTAACATTCACAATATTTGAAAGAGCAAGTGAAGTGATTGTTTGACTTCGCAATAATTTCAAATTTGTAAAATTCGCGCAGAAGGACATTAACTAAATCCAGCATCTCATATTGCACGCTGAGGCCACACACGCCCAAAGTGTGGTAGGTGTTTAAAAACCTTGGCTTTCACCTCAATATATACAAACTTGAAACCCTTGCATTATTTGCTCTTTTCCGGTTTAATATCGTTAGTAATTATAATAAGTTTTATAATACGTTTTTATTAGATTTATAATACGTATAATAAGTTTTCAAAAAAATTACACTTTGTCTTTCTACCAAATGAATTCTGCAAGTTACATTCTCAATCAATTTTTAAGTTTTATCTCCTATTTATTATTATTATTATTATTATTATTATTATTATTATTATTATTATTATTATTATTATTATTATTATTATTATTGGTTTTATATTTCAATATATAAAACATACATATTAAAATGCAAATATATTTTGAAGCTGTATATTACTGCTATAATTCTTGATCAATACGAATAGTAATAAATAAAAAAAAAAGAACATTTTTCTGATATTTTGGTTGATTAATCTTCAAATAGAAAAAAAAGGTTTCATGTTTCATATTGATTTCATTGATGGCCAATGTGGGCCGAATCACTGACTCAACCAATTACTTGCCCAGCAATAAGTGACCGATTGGCCGATGTAATCAATATATCACCTGCGATCGCTTTCAGCACATGTAATCGACCTACCTGGCATGATTATTACGTCGGCTTTCACCAACAAGTGGAGTAATAAATGTCCCGTTGGGCACGTGTAGGCAAATAAATTCAGTAGGTAAGGGCAATTTCGAAGAGACTTTAATTAGTATTTATGACTGTGAAAGGAAAGTTAATAATACAAACATGTTTTGAAAACATGTTCAATAATATTTTCAAAGCAAGAGGAATTTATTGTATCTGAGACTTTCAGAAATATAGTCATCAAATCCAATGCAATAAAGTGTCTAAAAACCTTTCAAGTAACACACTTATTCTGTTATAATACGCAAAGTGTTCTAGGAGGCTTAGGTTAAAATTAACAAATGTTAAAATCCTGAATAACGATATCCTCTAAAGAATCAAAATATACATGTAATCTTTTATAGCTACTAAGTCAATAAAATGCAATAATACAACACATCAATAAAATAATTGTTAAATTTGTAAATGAGCGTTACTGTTATTGACATCACAAGGCAATTTGCCTCAAAGGTTCTAATTAAAAGTACTTTAAGAACGGTATTTAATACCATGCAATATCAAATGAAAAAGCAACGAAACATTAAAACATATATCACAATGATTCCGGCTATGTAAATATCAAAACGTATGTAACTAACGCATAAAATAGTGTATCAAGAAGGCCAAGTGGAAAAAGAAACAAAATTCTGAAGTAACGTTGTCCAATAATAATAATAATAATAATAATAATAATAATAATAATAATAGTAATAATAATAATAATAATAATAATACTGAAGTTTACAACTAACAAATGACTACCTACTCAATTCTTTGGAATCATTAGCAGTTTCTTTGTGTATTACAGTTCACGACCCTTAAGTGCCTGAGAACAGAATAATCATTTAAGAGCAAATCGGAATTTTCATCGGAAAGGAACTGACGTTCTAAAACAATATTAGATAGATGCAAGTAAAGGAATAAATTCCCTTCGCACTGTAAGAAAAACAGAAATGTAACGAGTCATTAGACGACCCGAACTTTAAAGAAAAATAGCGGAATAACCTAAGTGCTATCTTTATCACATCCGAAATGAGAGTGGAACCGAGTCGGACCACCCTCTTCCGAATACTTTCGCTCGAAGTCAAACGTACAGAAGGCGGTTCCTGAGCCGCTCGGTTCGGAGGGTAATGGGAGAAGTTAGCGCAGAGGCAAAAATCTCGTCGGCGACGCCCGCCGTACGCGCGCTGCCAGCCTGATAAGGCGCGCGGGGCGCCCCAGCCATCTCCGGAGCAGCATTATTAATTATTCCGGGTATTCGCAGAAAGTTGGGCGCGGGTTCAATTACCGACGAGGACGACCCGACCCGCGCACCGCGCGCGCATCGCAGGGGCGGCGGCGGCGGTGGGGGCGGCGGGGGCGGCGGGTGGCGGGGGCGGCGGGGCAGCGGGGCGGCGGGGCGGTGGGGCGGCGGGGCGGCGGGCGGCGGGGGTGGCGGGGGCGGCGGGGCGGGTGGGAGCGGAGTGGAGCGGCGGGGCGGCGGGGCGGCAGCAGGGTGGCGGCAGGGTGACGGGGGCGGCGGGGCGGCGGGCGGCGGGCGGCGGGCGGCGGGCGGCGGGGGCGGCGGGGGCGGCGGGGCGGCGGGGGCGGCGGGGGCGGCGGGGCGGCGGGGGCGGCGGGGCGGCGGGGCGGCGGGGGCGGCGGGGCGTGAAGTGGTGGCGGCGGGGGCGGCGGGGCGGTGGCGGAAGTGGCGGGCGGCGAGGGTGGCGGGGCGGCGGGGCGGCGGGGGCGGCGGGAGCGGCGGGGGCGGCGGGAGCGGCGGGGGCGGCGGGAGCGGTGGGGGCGGCGGGGGCGGCGGGGGCGGCGGGGGCGGCGGGGCGACGGGGGCGACGGGGGCGACGGGGGCGGCGGGGGCGGCGGGGGCGGCGGGGGCGGCGGGGGCGGCGGGGGCGGCGGGGGCAGTGGGGGCGGCGGGGGCGGCGGGGTGGCGGGGTGGCGGGGGGGGACTGTGGCATTGGTGCTGGTGCTCGTGGGGATGGGGGTTGTGATGGGTGTGGAGATGTAACTTGCAGACACGATGAAAATGATATGGTGACAGGAAGAGTGGTGATGAGAACGATACCGATAGGGGTTGAAACAGGGGAAAATGGGCAACCCGACCGGTCTCCCGGTATGTGTGGTAGTGTACTGCATGTAAGTCTAAGTGTGTGTACGGAAGGGATGGGGATAGAACGAGGAAGAGAAAGGAAAGATCGCGCGCTGTCCGACGCCCGTTTGTTAGGATGCTGGACAATCACCTGGTGTTGCAACCCGTTAGGAAAAATGTTGTTTGGGCTGGTGGTGGAAGAGTTTGAAGAAAGGTGGTGGGAGCGGAGACTCTCGGCAGGGGCCATGTACGCCACGGAGGAAGTGCGGGCCACAGGGACGGCCACGGGAGGGCGGCGGAGGCTGAGGTTGCGGTGCTCGTGGCAGCGGCGGCGGTGGCGGCGGCGGCGGCGGCGGCGGCGGCGGCCGTCGTTAACGCTCCCGGAAGTTCGCCAAGTATGGGCGCTGGGGGCGCTAGCTGCGCGGGAATTCCTTAGAAGAAGGCGAAAGAAGCCCTGGAGGAATTCAAAGGCGCTGTGGCTGTTCGACGTCTCCTAACTCGTGAACGGGTGAAGATCGGTGTTTCGAGAATGGTGGAGTGATTGGTATTCTCGGAGAGTCGAAAAATTGAGGGAAATGGATCTGTAGATGGGGATTGTAGAGGAATTGATCGATACATAAGTCAGTCAACAGTTTTTAATACTTCGCTTGCAAGTTAATGAAGGTATTCCAGAAGATTCTTCCAGGTTATAATAGACGTGTCATGTACTAATTATTGAAGGTTTTTTTTTCAAATACTCACTGGATTTACTTCTTTTACTACAATAATTTTCACACATTCAGATATTAACTAAATTATTGGCAAGTTTACAATCGTATTTGGTATCGAAAAGAAAAACGGACATGACACATGCCGGTTGCCACGCCATTTTCTCCCACTTGCAGAAATCAGATGAGACGTTCTCCGACCCGTTAATCTTCAGAAGGCCCTGAAAGTGGGTATCGAATGCCAAAAGGCCAATATAGACAGGAGTCCTGACCTTCTATAACTCTAAGCAGATGGATTCTGCAGTACAAAGGGTAAAAAAAATATCGAAGAGTATTAAAATTATTATGAAACTTTGCCTGTGATGATGATACATTATTTCGATGTGTGGGTCATCCGATGATATCCGATGTTAGAGTTATATCTTTCGCCAATTGGGACATTCTGCGAGTCAATCGTTAAGAGGGCCTTGATTTTAAATAATTTTTAAATGAAGTATAGTAATAATTGCAAACATCATTATTTGTAAACATAATTGGATCGTAATGATGTATTTTGTTTTGTCGGGTTTTGGTATTGCTTTTTTTTACATTTTATGTCACCGTTATGCGTAATTACGTAATTTAATGTTTAATAATTACTACGAGTTTAAGCCGACTACTTTAAAGCAATTTTTTCACCGCCCTCATCACATTTTCAAACATTTAAGCACTTTGTTCATAATGAAATGTGTTTCGCGTCCTATGTCGTGTAGTTGTAACTTATTAAAAATGTAACCCGGGTACATCGTATTTCCTTTTCTCTTTCCTTCCCTTTAATTCTATTGTTAAAGCTAATATAGTTTTTTAACATCGTAACGTTGAGCGACTTTTTCTACAAACTGCTCTATATTATTTCCCTCTGCCTAAAACAGTGCAGAGATGTAATATGATATGGTAAAAAAAATAGAAATGCTAAAAGGAACAGAACTCGAACTTTTTCCAAACCACTCTTTTAACAATCAAACTTTACGAGAGAACATGCCAAAAGCGACTGTGCAAATGCAACTCCTGGCGCAAACATTTTATCTCTCAATTCCAACGCGATCCGAAAAACGTGGAACGTTTCGACAGTTACGTCCAGAGTATATGTCTCCAATTCCGCAGCGAGTCGTCACCATCGAATAAAGCACCGGCAGCAGAAGTCGATCTCCATCCTGCGCTCCCGCAGGCGGCTGGGGCGCCGCTGGCCCACATCGAACACTCCACGCACCCACTGGCGACGGGACACGCGCATCTCCATTATCAACTTGATATCCTCATACACCGGACCCATTTTCTAAAATTGTAATTAATTCTCACTCACAATATTGAAGAAACTTCAATATTTAAAATCTCCTTTCATGATTTTGGAATTGTGAAAATCCGTATAATAAACTGACTGTTTATTTTAATATGAACATTTCTAACATAAACTGACTCTGATAACTCATTCATATCGCATTTAAAGACTAGCAAGTAGCAATCAAATAAATTTTGTGACTCTTTTATAATGCCTAAAATTTGCTTCCAGCATTTGACCTTTAGTTTTAAGTATTTCTAACTTCAAAAAATACAATGTACTATCCAAAATCGGTAACTAAGTATTGGGATTGGCATTGTCAATAAAGAACGTCAACTGAATACGGATCGCACGGAGAACAATTTTTTTGTTTCAACCATTGCACATTTTTCAGGCAACGACAGTGGCGACGGTGGTATAATTATTTACATTGACCACAATACCATTGCTAATTTCTCAGCCAACTGTCATTCCTTGCCCCCAACCTCAATCCCATCTCCCTTACATTTGCCAGTATTTTCTCTCCCATACAACCCACCATACGCCCCAACTACTAAAACCCCACGCACCATCTCAGCACCCACAGATCACCCAACGGCGTCCGCGTCGTCCACAGACGGCGCGCGGCCGGCCTGCGGCGCCGCGGGCTTTACGGCAGCCACCCGGCGTAAATCCGGCAGATTTCGGGGCGCGGCCAGCGGCGTGGGCGGAGCAGGCCGTTTGCGCCGCGGCGGGGCGGGGCGAGGCGGGGCGGGGGCGCTTGCAGCGGCGCGCAGCCGTTATTAGGACGTTCGCCGGTTACGCTCGGCCGTAACTCTGTACAGGGTTGGAACAGGGCAGGGCGGGGTGGCCCAGATCGGACTGAAGTGAGATGGAGCGGGGCGTCACAGAGCGGAGCGGGACAGGAAGGGGACCAGACGGGACGGAATAGGAGAAGCAGGATAACGAGATAGAGCTTGGCGGAGAGAGGCGAGGAGGATCGGGACAGAACATAACGGGCGGGCAGGGCGAGACTAGACGGAGCAAGTGGGTCGAAGGCATGATGGGACCTGGTGGAGCAGGGAGGCGGTATGACGCGCAACGAGGCTGGCTAGGTTAGATGAGTCCTGACGGGACGAGACAGCATTTGTCGGGACGGGAAGAAACAAGGCACAAATCTGTATGGAACGACGCGGGGTGGGGCTGGATTGGTTGGGATGAGACCTGTCGGGAAGGGCCGGGACGGAACTGGTCCGGCCAGGAGGAGACAAGGCACGAGTCTAAACGGGACGACGTGGAGCAGGGCTGGGCGGGTCGGTCCGAGCCGAACCGGGACGGTCCGAGCCGAACCGGGACGGGCCGAGACGAGACGAGCCGGGACTGGCCAGAACTGGCCGGGACGGGCCGCAACGGAACTTGTTCGGTCGAGAGGAGACAAGACAAGAGTCTGAATGGGACGACATGGAAACGGGACGAGAAGACAAAGAAGACGCGAGACGAATTGGTGTGGAGCGAGGAGGAAAACGACATGAACGGGATGGGTGAGAAAGCGCGATATGGATGCCGGTTGGGATGGAGCCATAGAAGGGACGAGACGAATGGAGATGGAGCGAGTAGGGGAACAGGCAAGAAAGCGCGGGGGAGGGGGCGAGGTAGGACGGGTCGGTTGAGGGGGATGCATGAGGATGGAGTTGAGCGGGACGGGTCCGACCCGGCGTCCGCCATGCCACACGCCACGTCACGACTCGCGGCGCCGCCCGCACTGCCAAAGTCTCCCTGTGCAATTAGGGCGCCCGAGCGAGGCTTCCTCCGCGGGCCGTAAAGCGCAACAGAACTTGTGCACTAAATTCGATATCAGTGGGCGCGGGCGGAATGGGGCGACTAATCCGCCGCGTGGGCGCGCGCGGAAGGGCGAGGGCGGAAGGACGCCGACAATGGAGGGGCGATGCCGCGGCGCCAGCCGCGGATGCCGCGCAGGAGGAGTTGCGTGGAGTTGACCTGGCGAATGGAGTGATATGAATGTAGCTTACTACTTGCGCCTAACTCATTCATTGCAATCTAAATGTTTAACACAGGAGTACCCGCAATATACCTTTCAGATATAGTTGCAACTTTTTGTGAATGCGAATGATCTGAAGCTCTATTTATTGAAATACGAATTTATTCAGTTTGTGTAAGTCCCCAATGCAATTGTTAATGAATCTTAAACTGCAAAAGTTATGGCGCCAATAGTTATGGCGAGAAAGGTAAAAATTCACAAAGTACACGCAAACTCATTAAACATTATATTATCCTATTACATAATATTAAATATAATTTCCATAATGTATTTTGGTCTGCTCTAAACAACTATGTATTTTTCTTTTTCACGAAAATATTTAGAAAGTCTGTCTTTTTTTCCATTTTGCAAGGTTCCCATTTTTCCATTCTCCAACAGGCGTCTCCTGCATATCTTTTTTTCTCTTTGGTAAGAAACTGTGACAGTCGATTCTAGCAAATATAATAAGGCAAATTATTACATTTTCTGAATAGGCACTTGTCATAGACACAGGTAAAAATAATGCCATGATACGTACCGCTCAGGCCAGGAGCTCACAATGCATTGGCGCCATTGCACCCAACATGTCAGATATCGCGCAGCGCAGCGATCAAGTTTCAACATGCTCACGGGAAATGATTCAGCGGAAGGGTAAAAGTAAAAGGTCAAGCAATCTCAAAAACGTAAATTGAAGGAATACATGAAAAATCAGACGACTAATGCATCGCAATAATTCAGGAACATAAAATTGCTGTGGCTTGGATCTCACAGATCTATTGCGAGCACTCCCGAGTCACGGCCATTTAGTAACTTTGAAGGGTGTTTGTACAAATTAACTGAATGGGGTATGGATGTGAGGTTTGGTGATACGACATAGCAAAAATCATATTTTGAATTTATTACTGAAGGCAATTTTTTGAGATTGTATTTGAAGTGCAGAGGAGAATGAAAAGATACACGATAGAAATACAAAATATGGTAAACGCTGTGTGTAATTGTTACGACAACTTACACCCAATGAATTTGCAAGTTGTTAATAAAATAACAGAAATCGCAAATACTTTTCATTCGCAATCAATACAGATCGTTACATCAGGTCATCAGTCAAAACCTGTTCAGAAATTCATTAGAGAATTAACAAGTTTTCAAACTCTAAAGATTATTTAAAAAATATTGATGAAATGTTTTGTGATGTCTAATTCAATGGTCTAATTGATGTCTCATTCCATTGTAAATAATGTACAAGTGAAAATGTGGAAGTTGTGGTGGCGGAGAAATTAAACATCTTTTTGGAATAGTCAAAGTCTCGATTTAAACGAAAACGCAGATCTCGATTTAAACGCATAAGTAGTATGAGAGAAAGGAAAAGTGGAGATTTTGCGTCGTATGAATAGACTAAGAAGTACGAGATAAATGGTTAGAAGAAATAAAAGTAGGAACCTACAGTTAATAGACAAGAAGGTGTCGTGACGGAACTCGGGTCATGGCTTGTTGAAGAGTTCACGGTGAAAATAATGTAAAAGGGACTACTTGGGAGGAATAGTAGCATACAGAGGATGTCAAAGAGATGGTGTCGAACAGATGACGATGGTGTGACGAAGAGGGATTGATAAGGAGGTTATGTTGTTGACAGAGTGTCAAGCAGGGTGGAATGAACAGGATGTGCGAGGGAGTGCAGAAGGAGACGCTGAGAAGGGTGTTTGAGGAGAAGTTTGTGATGGGTAGGGTGGGACGAGAAGACTGTGACGAGTAAAGAGCGAAAGAAGATAATGGCGAAGAGAGCAACGCGGAGAGGGCAGCGAGGCAGTTTAGAAGGAATTGATGAAGGCAAAGGAACGATGAAAAGGCCAGGGCTAGGAGGACAGAATAGTGAGAGAAGTTGGAAAAACAGGAGAGCTCGATGAAAAGGGTAACGTTATCCACCCATTCTTCAATACACCTTTTCCGGGCAACCTTTTTACACGGCACCATATCCATACCATCGCTATTTATCAGGAACAGGCTATCACACTCCGTCAAACTGTCATCGTCAACCCCTCCTCACGATCCTTTATTTGAACTTTGTTAAGTTGACGATGACAGTTTGCCGGAGTGCGCTGAGCAGTCCCTGATAAATAGCGACGGTGGAGATATAGTGCCGTCTAAAAAGAGGTTGCCCGGAAACGATGGATTGAAGAATGAGCGGAGAAATTACATAAATGCTCACGAGCAGCGTTGACCGTGGCCGGCTCGAACGCGCGAACGGAAGGGCAGTGAGAGCAGTGACTAGCAGCTTGACGCGCATGCCTCCCGCGGTGCAGGGCTGTCGTAAAATGAAGGGCGGCGGCGAAGGGCGATTGTGCGCGGGTCAATGGAGCGGAGCGGAGCGGAGTCGCTGCCGAAAGCGGCGCCGGCGGCGCAGGAATGTGATCGCGGTTGATTCACGAGGCGTTGACCGCCCGCGGCGCCCCCCTCCCCCCCACACACTTTATGGAGTTGTAAGGCGCTGAGCACGTGTTAAACAGGGCCTGCTGCATGGCTATTGCTGCCGTTCCACCGGATTCGACATTTCGCGCTACCCTAATTTTCTGTTAATGAACAAGCGTGTTTGCCTTTTAGTTGTAAACGTTACTTGAGTCCACGCAGCGCGTAAACAGATATATTCAATTGCAAGAGTAATCAGCAACTGTATTGCGTGCTCTGCTGAGCAAAATTATGTGCATTGACTGATGTTTGGAAGGAAATATAGCAGTGCTAGAAATCAAGCGATACTTGCGTTGCAAATGAATTTGCGATGTTTCTTCTGTACTTCATCTCAAAAAGATTAGGTGTGTCAAATGAAAATTCTAACTGAAAAGATTTATTATTTCATTGAAGTTCTCCCAAGTTTTGACATCACTTTTACTACAGTTAACAATTATGTATTCTTCCCCAAATTTCCTTCCTTTTCGTGAAGACGCCCTTACAGCAGTTAGTTAACTAAAAATTGAGAGCATTACGCTAAATAATTTTGTCACAGTTAACGATCGTATTTAAAAGTCGTATTTTCAAGGTCAATTTACGTAGGAAATGTGTAACAAACTTTAAGAACAGTAAATGGAAATAACGACATAAATCCACCATTACTTGACCCTTTTTCTTGTAATGCTAAAAAGAAGATGAATGTAGAGGTTAGAAACTTTGTTACAAATGCGCGTTTCCGACCCCAAAATGAGAGACAAATAGCGGGTAAAACGCCCTTTCCGCGCGGCGGTGGTGGCAGGGGCGGGCGGCACGAGCGCTGGCGTCAGGGAGGGCGGGGGTGCGGGCGGGAGTGGCAACGGAAGGCGTCCATTAGGCCTGCTCGTGCCGCGGGGCGGGCTCTAAAGCGAGAGGTCATTTCTCAGCGCCTTTTAGCCGCTCATTCCGCGCTTTCAGGCGAGCGATAGTTCGAAACGGCCAAGGAGCTCTCGGCGGCGGTGGAGGAGGAGGCGATGTTGATGTTGAAGAGATGCGCAGCTAGCAGTGGCGTCCGAGGTAGCAGAGATTGAGGTTGGCGTGATGATGGTTGATGATGATGGTGATGGTGGTGGAGATGGTGGTAAACATGATACCAACACCACTTGGTGGATTGATTGTTGGTGATTCTGGGCGCGTAAACTACTATGGTCATTAGTCGCGTAAGAGTAGTGCGTGTTTTTTTGCTCGTGAGGGGGCGGTGGTTTCCGGCTCCGACCTACCGTCGGCTAACGGGATTTTCCTTAACCAGGTATCTCCCACCAGCGGGGCACTGCCCCAGCCAGGACAACTTCTGAGCCCCCGACAGATATCCCGGCATGTGTGATAGTGTAGTGCAGTGCATGTTAGTGTGTGTGTAAGGGGGAGAATAGGGCAAGGAAGAGTGAGGTAAAATCGCGTGCGGACCGTGAGCCGTGGTCGTGAGGATACTGCTCCGGCATTCGCCTGGTGTTGATCGGAGAAACCAAGGGAAACTACCAATCAGAGCAGCCGGCCGCTAGAATTCTCCTCCAGACAGCGACTGAATTCGACCTAGCTGAAAAGCTAGTGTCGAAAATTTGCCGCCGTCGGGTCTGAGACGCTGCAGTGACATCAATTGATGCACTGAGCCACCGCTCCCGGTACCAGTTGGTGGTGATGGTGGTGGTGCAGGTTGTTGAAGTGGAGGAAATTATGGTGGTGGTGGTGGCAACTCCTTAGCGACTTTTGTGACAGCAATGGTGATAACGGGTTTGAGAGCAATGGCAGTACTATCAGTTGTAGTTGTAACAGTTGTTCGTGAATCAGGGTCAGAAACAGCAGATGCAATTATGGCAGGGGCAGAAATGGGAGTGGCAGTGGTAGCAGTGATATAAGGTGCAATGTCGCTAGTACTGTTATTGGTGAAAGCGCTGGCAACTGCAACGACGGGTGATAGTGGTGGTTAATGGTGGGGGTATACAATGGTGGAGGTGGCCAATGTTGGTAGTGTTGGTGATTCTGTTGTGGTTTTTTAACGCCAATAAGAGTGCAATGAACAAACGAGATGGCTATGAGCTGCTTAGGGGCGAGGAAATGATTATGATAGCAATGAATGAGGCAGTAATGGGAAGGAGGTTGTGGGTAGGTAGGGATATCAGACGGATAGGAATTTGGTAAACAGTTAAAGAGGAAAGGTACGTTTGTGGAATCGGCGTGAGAGGCGAGGAATCGCACTCAGCCGGGTCTGAACCGCCAGGCCCTGAAAACGTCGCGGCGCCACGGACGCCTGAGTAATGTCGGCGCCGTGGCGTAAATAATTCAGTGTAAAAAGTGTAAATAGTAAATAGTGAAGTGCAGTGTAGTACGAATGAGTGAGTGAATGTGTTGTACATATAGATTAAGAATGAATGAGTGAGTGAATGTTACAAAAAGAAGAAATTACGAACTGTACTATGAACTTGAAACTCCCATTTTTTAATATTATTTGTTTTGTTAAAACGTCAATCACCCAAAGAGGCATTGTTTATTAGTTTTAGTTTTTAGATTAATTAGTATTTTTAAGATATTCTCTCCCTGCATCTCCAAAAGCAGAAATGCTGGAGCATAAGTAATGTACACCCAGAAATGAATAAACTCTCACCTCACCAGGGTTACTGGTGGGGGGAAAATGAAAAAATCCTGGCGCAGTACAGCCCTGAAGAGGACCGCGATATGTCGGTCGAAACGTCGGCACCCCAACCTTCGACGCGGCGTCACCCGAACAGCCCAGATCATTATAATGAACCTGCCTTCAATCCAACCAACGTCAAATTTTACATACAACGTCTTAGCTTGATTCGTTCATCTACTGATAAAGCATTTTTACTTAGTTAAATATGCTCATTTCACATATGTTGTATTCATCTTTGGGCTTGAGCTATTTTACCAAAAATCGGCTTTGTCGATTGTGGTGGCGGTAGAAGAATAGGACGATGGGAGGGGTGGGCGTGTTAGTTCAGGTGGTTGAGGTTGGTCGTCAATGCGTAGGGTTGCCAATTGTTCGCATGAGATCTGGTGTTTTAAAGTTCAATTAGTTTCATATTTTCGTACTGAACGTCATGTCGCTTCTTAACGTTGTTGCTTTCTCCCTAGTAATACTTTTTGTGTCATAACACTTTGTACTTGTACATTTAAATATGTTTAAATTCGTTAAAAAATACCATTGAAATAAATTTTAAAATAAACGAAAAATGCCATTGAAATTAACGCGCAATTATCCTGAAAAAACGTATTCACGTTTCGATGAAGAAGATCATATTTTATAATTTAAATACAGTTCTCTCATTAGTTGCTTGACTGTAGCATTGGAAATACGATCGCTACCGGGGATTCATTGAGATCCCACAATGGCCTTCTCAATTCTTACTCCCCTCACTTACTTACTAAACTCAAATGCTAAGTTCTAAAATGTGTTCAGCAAAGCAGAATATCCAAATAAAATATTAAATAAAAATAATGCTACTTTTATAAGAGTTAAATTACGAAATGATATAGCTCAAGGAATTGGAATATTGCAAACAATTTTTTTCTTCCAAAGGAGGAAAACCAGCTCAAATGATATTGCGGTGTTAGCTCTGTATGCGACACCGAAGATAAAGATATCTGACGATATATATCCGATTAATATAATCATATAACATTGTTGGATACTGTTTGCATTCGTTAGCACTGCGAGGGGCCGGCACTGTTTAGCTCATTGGCCAGTGTGCTCACTTGCAGAGAGGACCACTGTGGGGGTGGGCGTGGCGCAAGGGAGAGGCTGCTTCGACGCGCGGCTTCCGCGAGGCGTTAGCGGCGTTTACGCGCCCGCGGAACGACCGCGCGGAGAGGCCGGCGCGGGCCAGAGGGCGCTCACGCCGGAAAAGCGCGCTTTGAAGCTGTTCCGCGCAGATGGACTCAACGGGCTTCCACGCGAAGCCCGCGGCCCCTCTCGGAATATCACGCAGCCGCAAGGTGCAAAGGCAGGACATACACAACTGTGTGCTGAGAGAAAGTATTTAAAAGGTTTCGTTTCATTAGTTGCTTTGGACCGCCTTTGTGTGGTCTCGGTTTGGTTCAATGCAATCAACTTACGTTTTTCGTGTATTGTCTAGTTCGCAGCTAGATTTTAAGACTGTAAGGGAGATAAAATATTTATGACTAAAGATGAAGCCAAATGAACCAGAAAATCGTTCATGAAACATGAGCGATTGCTCATGCTCATTTCTGAGCAAGTCTTGAAAGATATTACGCTATAGGAATCAGAAAACAGGAAATATTAATTTTCTCTTAGAAATGTGAGTATCAATTGAACGAACGAAACGTTTAATGAATTTCATTTCATGTTCCTGATGATATTTTCAGTTATAGTTGCATTTTTGAATGAATGAGCATATAAAATGATGAAACAAATCAAACTGCAACACACGAAACGATAATACGTTAACGCGGATATTACTGAACGAGATCAAGGTTTTCTCTTGTTTGTTCTCTATCATACATTTCGTCTACTGCAATAATCAATCATTAGCAGTTTTCTACGAATTTTATATTTACAAAGTGATACGCATCCGTAATTATCTACCGTTGTCGTCAAATAATAATTTAAGAAGAGAATTAATTACTTACAGTACGGGTACTCAATGACTCTCAAATTGCAGCAGAAAATAAGGGCAGCCGAGACGCTCACCTGAAAAGAAAAATATATTTCATTATTTATCTCGACGCAATAATTAAACTATATATAACTCACAGCAATTTGTATGGGTTAAAATATTTTTATTTAACTGTAGAAACTTGTCTTAAAATTCAAAGGAATTAATGCAACTGCAAACTTCTTTTATTTAGTAATTTCATTCGAATCTTTCAAAACCGGTGTTATGTAATTACGTAACATTAGAAGCAAATTATTTCAATTAAACATTGATAGTGTATCGCGAACACATCTGGTGACTGCATCGACGAATCTATTATCTAGATTCACATATTAGTCTGTTTGTTCTCCATCATGCTGTGTGCTCTTGCCTGCGCGATGCCCTGTTTAATCACAACCCCTGGTTTGTAAATGTCTGAAATGCAAATAAACTCAGAGCGATTCATCGAAAGTAAATGTCAATGAATACGACTATTTAATATTATTGACAAAAGGAAAACTATATTAGTTGGAGTGATAAAATATTGAAGAAATAACATGTGAATGCACGTGCTACCAAAGTGGAGAAAGACGTATCCACAACTCTGAGAACAAAGACGATTTGGGAAGCTTCAGTACCAGATTGAGATTGATTGAGATTCTGGGCGCGTCAACTACTATAGTCATTGGTCCTGTAAGTATAGTGCGGGTTTTTTGCTCGTTAGGGTACTGCTCAGGCATTCGCCTGGTGTTGATCGGAGAAACCACGGAAAACTACCGATCAGAGCAACCGGTCGCTAGAATTCTTCTCCAGACCTAGCCTACCTATTCTCCTACAGATCTAAACTCGAGCAAGCTGAAAAGCTAGTGTCGAAAATCCAACCGCCGTCGGGACTCGAACCTAGGACCTCCCGGTGAAAGGCGCTAGAGTACCATCAGTTAATGTAAATGATCTTGGCTGCCCGGGTAACGCCGCATCAAAGGTTAGGTTGCCGGCGTTTCGACCATCTTTTCGTGGTCTTCCTCAGAGCTGGTCTGTTCAGACAAGCTCTGAGGAATACCACGAAAAGTTGGTTGATGCGTCGGCATCATCCGGACAGCCAAGATCATTTACAATGCTCTTGCCGCGGAAGTCTACGACTTCAACATGAGTTGATGCACTGAGCCACCGCTCGCGGTACCGGCCCCAGCAGCGTCCCCTTAGCGGGGAGTGAATGGGTGGGGCTAATGCCCAGCCGAAGAGCAGCTCGCGTGGGACGGCGAAGAGCAGCTCGCGTCGGGAGGGGGAGGGGGGTGCTGAGCGCCAACACGCGAAGCGCCAACCAGCGCTTAATGGCGCCGCCGCTGGTGCTGCGCTGGGAAGGAAAGCATTTGGCGCCTTGGCGGAAGCGGAAACAGTTCCGAGGACTGGGCCACCCGCCGCTGCCCAGAACGACTAGGGGACGGCGGAAGTGCACCGAGCATGCACAATGCCGGCCAGCGCGCCGTCAATGCGACGTCACCGGCGCCGTTAATGCGTGCTCGTTGGGTCACGGAATGCTCTTTTGTGGCGTCTTTGAAGGCGGTGTCTCCTTTAATGTCGGCGCGATCAAGTGGCCTTCTCCTTCGGCCGGTTTGCGGAGAGATAACGTAGGCGTTGATGCTGGATAATTGCGAACTGCGTGCTGAATTCTCCTTTCGACATTGAACAACACAATGAATCTCATATTCTGCGGTTATATGCTTACTAGCCATATAACTAGCAGATGAAGAGCTCAGTACCTTTCAAGCGTTTAAGTTTTCTCTCGAGCACTATCATGCAAAACATTTATTTAGAGATTATTTATGTACGTTACACAGGATATACTACAACAGTGTAAAGTATTCAGTTTATTCTCTCTTCGTGAAAGCTCTTGGTATTACGAAATTTTTAATGAATCATGCATCTTCTCTACAAAAATCTAGTTCAAACATGGAAACGTTACAACTCATACTCAATGAAAATCAAAGGTGATCTATGATAATGAACATTACTTGATATGGCGTTTCGATTATCTAATTTTTATAGCGTCAGGAAAATAGATGAATTTACACGACGTCAGTTTCTGAACTTGAATCTTGTATGCACACAGAGACAGACAAAACGAGCACTAAGAGCAATGGCGCATTTCGCTGCAGCCATTGTGGTACACTGTAAAAGTTGCATCCAAATTGCTGTTTGACACATTAATTTCCTCGGCGGAGAAACTCATGAAGGGTTTTAGGAATTACATTTCATCGCATTGCGGTGTTGATATGGACGAAGCAGTGTCTCGGGATACGTACCGTATTATTACTTCTTATTGCTTTCCTTGCACAGAACTGTCTTCAAAGCACGCACGGTATTTCAGTTCATTACTTTTATGTGCAAACTTTGTCCCATTTCATGAATACATTTATTTAGTGTTATATAATATGTTAAATGTTATTGGGTTTACTCCAGACGTTTCAATTTGCAAATCCTGTCAGAGGTACTTCGTCAGAAATGCAACTAAAAGACTTTCACCAAGGGAGGTAATGATTTTTGTAATTATTTAGATCTACTCAGGAGACGATATTTGGGGAACATAAAATAAATGATCTACAGATGGTAACGAAAACGTTCTAGATTGTAAGGTATCGTAACTAGAGTAGTAACTTAATAAAATTTAAACCAGAATATAGTCACGAATAGTATAATCACGATAAATGATTCAGTTTACAATGTTGCAGATATTAAAACCGCGTTCATCAATATGAATAAACATAAATATATAGTAAAGAAACATCAACAAAAAATAGTGATTTTCAATCCATCCCGAAGTTATCCATTCAGTCCGAACTATCCATTCTAGATCATGAATGGAAACAAAAGTATACGCTCTGAGCAAGTATGAGCCTACGTTCTACAGAGCACAGCTCTTTAGTGCGTTCTTCGCGTGTTCCGTCGAGGTCACCGCCCCACTCCCTCATCTGAATCCCCGTCCGCCCCCACCCTGCCAACGTCTTCGCCTCCGCCTCCGCCCCCTAGCCGACCTCATCTGGGTGCGCTTCCAAGGCGCGCCTCTGCCTCTGCCCGCGCTCCGGCGGCCACCGCGCCCCGCGCCCGACTTTGCTTTCTCCAAGCACAGGCCTCCGCACTCGCCTTGTTTGCCTTGTGCTCCGCTCCACGCCGCCCCGCCCCCGCAGCCCCCTGGGAAATGATAAGGGATCCGCAGCTTTCGCGCCGCCCGACGCAACGCACCCCCACCTCCGCCCCATGCTCTTGCACACCAGCGCTGCATTCATCTCCTGGCGGTCACCCGCACGCACTACGTCTCCCGTCGCCATTTTCCCTCTCCGTACAAGACACATTCCCACCTCTAAAATCGTTCTGTCATTAGCTCGGGAGAATTTTATACTTTCATCTCTCACTTTCCCTCTTTTCTATACTAACTCTATTGCTCTCTGGAGCACCTTCCTGTTTGATCAATATGAAACATCCCTTTCCCATCATATTTACCACATTTGAGCTTTCCCTATCTGACATCACGTTACTAATACAACTCATAACACTTTTCTTCTTCTTGGTATTCAATAGTATTCAATGAAGTGGAGTAACAATACACACCACCAATACTAGGCGCATATTCTCTCTGTGTGCTCCACAATCATTGTTTCGTTAATTCTACCATTGGTTCATTATTGCTCTATTCTTCACTCTATTATTTTCTTTACTTCCACTTCACCTGCAAATCACTCTCAGCGTTCCCATTACAGAAATCTATTCATACAAATAGCTTAAAATAGTGATCTTGTCTTATAACTACTCGTACCATTTTTAATGCACAGTTACCTTATCCATGTTTGATTTACTTTTCTCTTTTAATCTTCATTTTATTTAGCTACATCTCTCTATGTATCTACTTCAATTTTATATTACTATCATACATTCACAACTTTTCCGTTACTTTGTTGCTGCTATTATGTTTCCTTTCCTCATGTACATCGGTTTGCACTTTTCATGCATTAATTATCACTCTTAACTCAGCATCACCTTTCTCTCAATATTTTATATCTGTGTACATTCCAAATTTTTGAGATACTTCAATTTGCTCCCTAACTCCCACGAACTTCAACCAGCCACATTTATTTTTATTTTCTTCTGTTAGCATAACTACCTCACAGACTCTAAATATTCTAGTCTGCATTCCAACTGTTCTTAAATTCTTCAATTTCCACACTCATTCTTAAAGCATCTCATTCCCTCATTCACCCCCAATCCGTCTCATACTCTACTATTCTACTTCTTTTCCCCCGCTCCAACCGCAGAGCTCATTCGTCTCCATCCCTTTGCATGCCAAGCACCCTCCACGCCCCCCACCCCACCCCCTCCCCCTGCACGCACGCACTCGGCGCGTAGCAAATGGCGCGTGGGTAGGCCGCTTCTTATTTTTTCAGGCTCCATGAATGTTTAACTTGCGGCGAAAGTGAACTCTCCATGATGCAGAAGTGCCTATTCGCAAAAATCCGAGCGGTTGAAGATACAGAGTTGCCGAACGGAGGCGATGAATGAAGCAACGTTGAAGGAGGAGGAGGAGGAGGAGAAGGAGGAGACGATGAAGACCGCGATGCAGAAGGAAAGTTGTGTAACGGTGGAATAATAATCTGAATTTGTGGCGGCGGCAGCGGTGGCGGCGGCACTGATGGAGGTGGTGTCTGTGTGCATGGAAGTAGAGGTCAAGGTGATGGAAAAGATGCTAGGGGATCTGGGGTTGCAAGCGGAGGAAAAGGTAGCCGCTCCTTTGTGGGTTTAGCGTCGCAAAGCCCAAGGCAAAAGGGGGACAAAGCTGCTGAGCTTCTGTGTCTGACCCGCGTTGCGTGTATGCTGTAGAGTGACGGTTTGTTCCTGCTATTTATAAAGAAATCTCCTTGGAAATGTTTTGGCAAAGTTTCGAAGCGAGATAGAGATACATTCTTTCCTGGTTCGCTGGCAATACTTTTGTAGTGGGCACTGGGGAGGAATAATCGTGAAATAGTCCAAAATGGATGTATTATTTGATTTTATTTCGTATTAAGTATGCTCAGTGATCATGATGTTTCTCATTCTTTTTTGTTTTTCAAAATAAAAATTTCCTGTAACCCAAGAGATAAATTATGATATCCACATCAACATATTCTAATAAAGAACATGTGTATTAAAATCATTTACGTACTTTGATAGTTTTGATGCTTGTATACATTTTGTAAATTTTAAAAAGTACAGCATTTTTAGTGTGTTTTTCATTAAATACGGAATGAAATTGATGATTTAATTACTTGGATGAATGTTTTCATTCCATTTCATTTTCATTTTCTGACGATGTTTATACGCCTCCTCAAAATTCTTACCGACTAAGTCCACATCAATATTTGTTAACAAAAACCTATGTATGTAAATAATTGACTTTGATACTTTTAATACCCATATAATAATACCCATAAAAATTACAGTGTTTTTAGCGTGTTCTGCATTATATACAGAATCAAATTGAGAATTAAATTACTGGTGCAGTGTTTTTACGATGTTTCATTTTTATTTCAGACGATGTTTACGGGACTCCTCAAAATTCTTACGGACTGACGGAACGCTGGAGGTGGGGATATTTCCGTTTGGCCGCGAGCACGTAACTTAGCATCACGTTTCTTCATAAGCGGCCGCGGCGGCGGCGGCGGCGGCAACGGCGCCCCACGCAGTGCGAGCGTGACTGGCGTAAAACCCGCGTGTTATCGCTGAAGGGCGGACGTGGGGCTAGACGCGGCAGACGAGCCACGCCCGCCCGCGCGTGTGTTCGCAGTCGCGTGCGTGTGGCGGAGCGTGCGTGGCGGGGCGTGACGTTGCCAGGCGGTTATAAAGGAAGCCGCCGGCGTCGAAGGAATATCAGGCCAAACGCGTCGCGGGTGTACGAGGCGGGAAGGCAGACCAGGTGCGGAGACATACGAAGTGCGGGTTGCGGGCGGCGAAGGGAGTGTGAGAGTCAGATTGCGTTGGGGGCGGGGTGAACTGGTACGAATTTCATCGTCATATTGAACTATATGAACTTGCGATGAAACACGTATTATGATCCAATCATTGTTTTCAACCTCTCAAGCTTTGCTTTTGTAATCCCGACAAGAAAATGACACTAATGAAAATGAAACTAATGAATAATATTTTTGTCGTTTGATTGATTTAGTGACTCCGGGCGCGTCAACTACAATGGTCATTAGTCTCATAAGTGTAGAGCACTCGGGAGGTGGCGGTGTTCTTCCCCGGATGGATGGCGAGATCCAGCGCCAACCTCCCGTCGGCTAGCGGGGTTTTCCCTAGCAGGCATCTCCCACCAGCGGGGCACCACCCCAGCCGGGACACGGTCTAAGCTCCCGACTGCTCTCCCGGCATGTGTACTATTGTAGTGCATGTTAGTGTGTGTGTGTGTGTGTGTGTGTGTGTGTGTGTGTGTGTGTGTGTGTGCAAGGGGAGAGGATAGGACAAGGAAGAGGTAGGAATGATCCCACGCGGTCAGTGGCCCTTTTGTTAGAGTGCTGCTCCGGCATTTGCCTGGTGTTGATCGGAGAAACCACGGAAAACTGCCAATGAGAGCAGCTTTCCGCTTTCTGCCACCGTCGGGACTCGAACTTCATCCCGGAACTGGAACTTCACATCCCCGTCAGAGGGACTGCAGTGACCTCAGTTGATGCCCTGAGCTATCTCTTCCGGTATTTTTGTCGTTTTCACCTTGTTCTTCCCGAATATTAATTTACTTTCACATTAATTTATTTTTAATATTTATTATCTACAAATATCTGCGCCTTTCTTGAACTCGTGCCATCGTGTATATATATATATATATATATATATATATATATATATATATATATATATATATTGTAAGTTAAATTGAGGTGTGCGATGAAAGGCTGAAATTTGCATATGCTTATTGAAGTGGTAACACGAGAGAGGAAGATGTAGAAGTGAGCGTAATAGGCAGACACGTTCTTATGTGGTTTCTTGAAACATATGTTTCGAGGTAGCGGCTAAATCCCGAATGCATGTTAGGAGTTAAACAACGTCAAGGATAAAGACGGCGAGAGATCTGTGCACGAATGACGAGAGGAAGTAGAACTGGCAATGCGTGACATGTTGGATCGCTGGAAGTAAAGGATTATATTACCAAACAAATGTAAGACTGTAAGAGCGAGGAGAACAGAAAGACCGAGCGAGATATATGGATAGGGAGAGAGGGAGACAGAGAGAGGAAGGAAATAGATGAGAGACTTTTGACATTAACAATTAGATACATACATTCACCCCTATCGCGATAGTGACGAAAATCGCTTAACTTAAACTGCGCATACGGTCATATGCTAAAAAAATTTAATTAAGAAAACAGATTCAACACTTTCAACGCCCTTGAATCCCAGGAATTATCTTCGGAATGATTGAAAATATTTCACAAGAAATGTTCTAATCAACAACTAGAACGGATTTCTTATTCCCACAGCTTTCACTACACGATATGACTGAGACATGTAAGATGTAGCATGCCATCGCAAAGACAATGCAGTCAGTTCCCTGGGAAACTCGTGCGGGTGCTACTTCACAATGCGGGTGCGACGGACGGGCGCAACGTTCGCAACGCGAGTTGCTGCGGCAACGCGGCGCCGCACACTGGTTGAACCGGGCCGAAAACCTGGCCATAATGGCCAAATTCAAAGTGCGCGTTCGGAACTCTGACTTATCAAATCTCGTTTGAAAGACATTGGAGCACACTACTTTAGCTTCAGAACGTTATTTCAATCATTTTTGTCGTCTTCAACGGTCTCGTAAAGCTACCGTTACTCCAAATACGCGAATTCATTGCTTCGTGTCGACTACTTTTGTTAAATTAGAAAAAAAGTGTTTAAATTATTTTTCTGTGGATTTTTTCGTGTTTCTCTCACGAAGAAGTCAGAAGACTCTTTTGACTAAGTTAAGTATATTTTTAAGAAAAAGTGTCTAATTATTTAATGTATGATACGGGTGATACGTACGGAGCGTAACAATGTTAGTCATGTATATTGTGAATTATATTTTTTGTCCTGCGTATTCTTGCCTCAATCATTTTTTTATTTATCAAGTAGAATGCCCTTAATCAGTGTAACACACATGTAGCTGCACAAACCAGCAAATTTTTATTTTCCATCCACTTTACTGCAATGATACACAGTAAGATTTAACACTAGATATCCCAGAAGTGTCTTTAACGCCACAAGGAATTATTTTCTCTGAATATTTTTTCGATTTCTCCTTCTGATAATTACTTTTAATAAGAAAATTATTGATCTAAATTTTTGCAATGATTGAACAAGTATGATCTCCAGAATTCCATATGTATATTTTTATGCACTTTTGTTTATTTTTAAATGAGTTGAACCGCCATTATGAATTTTCAAATTTCATTATGATATTCAAATTCAGAGATCTCAAAAACCCATTGATACCTATGTTTACGCAAATCCACTGGCATTGCAATTATGACCAGGTTTTAGGCCCGACGGAACCAGTGTGCGCCGTCCGCTTGGCGCGCCTCGCCACGCACACGGAGATGTTGGCTGCAGCTGCTCGTCTGCGAAGCCCCGTGCTGCTTCCCCGGCGTCGGCGGTGTTTCGCCAGCGCCGAGCTTCTGCTTTTCTGCGGCGACGGTAGAGAGCGCCCGCGTCAGCCGGGCCGTCACACGCGCGGTGCAGGCAGCCCTGTGTATCCCTGAGCTTTGCGGCGGGTCGTTCGTCGTCGAATGAGGTATAAGCTGCCTCGCGACCGCAGCGGAGAAGAAGTTAACACTGTTGCAGGGCAGACTCTTAAATAATGCGATTCGGTTTTAAGCTGTAATGTGATGCGAGTAGAAAAGGTCCTTTAATATTCTCCAGCGACATCTTTCTACCATAAACATCTCCAGGGATCATCTCCACCATCATAAACATCTCCAGCCATCTTTCCAATTAAATATTTTGTACATTGAGATGAACTGTGAATTGTTATAAAATAACTACGTGTAATATAGAAGAAACAGAAATGCGGCATAGATTGATTGGTGTAGAGATACGTTTTAGGACCATGGAACTGTTTTTATTTGGATGCGCTAGTTTTATATTTGGTAAGAGATAGAAAATTTAATTTGATGCATTGATCAATGTGCAATTACCAAGTTATTATTATTATTATTATTATTATTATTATTATTATTATTATTATTATTATTATTATTATTATTATTATTATTATTATTTTATAATATTTTAAGATACGAACTGCAGGTCATTTCAAGTGTTACGTTTTAATCATTACCAATTGACTGCATAGTATTTAAACGCTCTATGCAACAATAAAAGAAACAAAACAAATTCCATTTCTCAATATAGTTTTTAGATCGAACAGCAATGCATGACTGTTTACATGACATTCTACAAATAAGATTTTTTTTTTAGATTCAATGGAATTTAGTTATAAGTACATAAAACGAAAAACCTTACTATTTTGGAGGAATTTGTTCAGAATATGAATAAGTTCGAGCATACGTTTCCGGCGTCAGTAACATCTATACGTTAATACAAATGGCAATAATCCTGTCTTTACATAACCTTTTGTGTTCAACAGGATTTTCCACCAAACCTGCGTGTTGTAAGCCAGAACATTTGCCTCACATACCATTGAAGTCATTAGTAACTTTGTGGTTCTTCATGCCAAGGCGTCTGTGAGAGACAAGCTTAGCAGAGGGCAAGTAGTTGACATAGACAAGGCACTCTACACGGCCCATCTCACGGAATAGCGAGAGCGCAACCAAGCAGTTGTAGCACCCACTTCGCATCAAAGCACCGATCAGAGGATGCGAAAGGCTTCTACGTAATACAATGCACCACGTGCGTGGTACCTCTCGCTTGCGTAGTCCCTCTCCCGCCCCGTTGCTGCATTGGCATCGTTTAAGAAGTCAATTCAAAATCGTCCAAGCAAATTCGTTTGATTCATGGGAAAAGAGGAATGTGTTACAAATATTTTTAACTATTTGGCTTTACATTTACTGTTTGACATTTGGCAAAAAAGAGAAGATAAATAATATTTTACAACGATTAATTTGTTAATTGTAGTTTATGCCATTAGTTTATAATGTTAAGCTTCATTGCATGAGAACATGTTTTGAAAACGAGCGACGTTAGGAGCGAGTTTTCAAATTTGTACGAAGGCAATAAAGCAACATTATAAATTAGTTGCATACGCTATTTTTTTGTATAACAGTGTTATAAATTTATAAGTTTCGGGTCTTTGACATCTGGGCGATAAACCGGTGGCCGGATGTTCCATTTACTGCTACTTCCCCACAATTCTTTGGCTGCGATTGGCTGAATGTGTGATGACACAATCACTCGTGCCGTAAAATGCTAACCCGTCATCATTTGTGCCATAAAATGTCCATTTATAGACAACTTCTTAAAACTGAAAATGTCGGTTATAGTGTTGGTATAAAAAAAAATTGGTAGAATATTTTCGACCGGGATCGGTGCCTCAGTGCATCAACTGATGTCACTGCAGTGCCTCTCTTTGGGAGGTCCTTGCCTCGAGTCCCGACGGCGGCAGGATTTTCGACACTACCTTTTCAGCTAGGTCGAATTCAGTGGCTGTCTGAAGAAGAATTCTAGCTGCCGGATGCTCTAATTTGTAGTTTTCCGTGGTTTCTCCGATCAACGCGAAGCGAATGCCGGAATAGTACCCTAACAAATGGGCCATGAACCGCGCGCGATCTTTCCTTTCTCTTTCTTGTCCTATTCACACCCCGTACACACACACTTACACTAACATGCACGACACTACCACACATGCCGGAAGACCGGTCGGGGACTTAGAACTTGTCCCGGCTGGGGCGGTGCCTCGCTGGTGGAAGAGTCTTGGTTAGGGGGAAACCCCGTTAGCCGGTGGTAGGTCGGCTCCGGATCTCGCCATCCAGGGGGAGATCACCGCCACCTCCCGAGGAAAAAACATACACTACACTTACGGGACTTATGACCTAAGTTGTTGATGCGCCCGGAATCACTAACAACCAACCAACCAACTAATCAATCAATCAATACAACATTTTCCTCATTTCGTAATTAATCGTGTTTGTGAACCGTTTTATGGGAGATTTTTTGTGAAGAAGAAATTAGGGATAGGCAAATTTGCATAGGAGTAGATAGTCTGTCCGTGGGCATGACCCCCGTCACGGAAAGCGAGAGCGTAACAAAGCACCTAGGGGACCACTCCCCCTCAATGCACCGATCAGCCGACGCGAAAGGCTGCCTATTGCAGCGCCGCACGGCCGTGTCTGATGGCCGGCTCTCCTCCTCCGTCTTCCCCGCCCTCCGTCACGGGCAATCGAGCGCGTCGCCTCGGGCGGGGAATGAAAGGTTGTCTGCATAACCCATGGGATGAAGTGCACACAGGGCATTGTTTGAGAAGGGTCCGCCCGCCCCGGGCGGGGCCCGCTCGCCGGCACTTCCCCTTCACACGCTTCGGAGGACGTCTGCGGTAATTACGAGCGCTCGCCAAAGGACGCTGCGAGCGCGTCATCCGATGATGGAATGACGTTACGCAAGGCGGGCGCGGTAATTGTGAGCACGTGCCAGCGCGTCAATATAATGCATAGCACAAGTCGTTATTAACACTGTGCAGACAAATGTATCAGTATAAACTAAACTAGTAATAACTTTATAATGTTATTATTGCATTAATAAATCCAGTAGTATATTGATTTCATATATTATCGTCCTATTTTATTTCTAAATGTCTGTAAATAGAATTTTAAAAGTTCTTCTGGGTCTACATCACCTGTCTTCATTGCGCTTAGCTTACAATTTTTCTTTCATCCATTGATAAAATGCTGAGTTCAGATCTTCGCTTATTTCAGGCACTAGTTACTACAATATTACCAATTTAACACAATGAATAATAAACATTAATGCGCATTCGTAATGATGTCAAAATATACGTCACTAACCAACTTTCTGGGTTGATTCTCAAGGGAAAAATGTTCGTATGTTTTGTCACGCCATCTTCTCCCACTTCTAGAAATCATATAACTATAATCATCTTCTATGACTCGTCAATTTACAGAGGGCCCTGGAACTGGAGAAAACGAATGTCGAAATGGCTAATACACTGGAGCCCTAACCTCCTATAACTCCAAGCAGCTATTCCTGCAGTACAAAGTACAAAGAGTAAATAATAATAATAATAATAATAATAATAATAATAATAATAATAATAATAATAATAATAATAATAATAATAAAGAGTCTTTCAAGTTCATGTGAATACTGAAATTTCCTTAGATTTTAAAGATAATTAATTCTATTCAATTGCCAAGAAACATATATAAATGTCTTTCAGCCATGAGTTCTTATGGGGCAGACAAGCAACGCTTGAAGACACATCTTGTGCTATAAGTTGTCCGGTGATCGGTGTAGTCCCCATATATGAGGGGGTGTAATTGATTGAATCTGTGTGTAAAAAGAAAAACGACAATGAGTGAATACAAGAAAGAAAATTTTCCGTGTGGACTGGCATTACTCTTGCCAGCTGCCTTCTATCGCCGCCCAAAGTACATTTTTTCGGTTTCCTAATAGCTGAAGCGAAATATTGCTTTAAGAACGTTAAAGAAGAGTAAAACCTCGTCCTAATAGCAATTTTCATCGAAAAATTTGGAACCGTTTTTCTTAAAATGGCGTTTAAGCTTTACTATAAATGCGAAATTTCATGCACTTTTTCCCAAATCTTTTTGAGTTTTCGAAAACCTTCAAAGTCATTTGAGACACTTTAACTTACAAATGCAATAGTGTTTACAAATTGCAGGAAATGTGCATATTAACGGCGTGAGAGATGTTTAAAAAATACATTTGTATACAGCAAAATGAACTTTATATCATTTTTAACAGTGTAATTAGCACTAAACATTGGAAAAAAGTGAAGGAAATATATATATATATATATATATATATATATATATATACTCATAAATATAATAATATAAACAAAGTACCGCTAATATAAATATTGACAACGCGAGACAAAAAAATTAAATTTTTGTAATATTTGAAAAAAAAACATGGGAAGAGCAATATTGTATATCTTATAGAGTGAATTTAGCACTATCTCTACCAAAAATTTAAAGAAAGAAATTGGTGCTGTTTTTGAGAAAATCTTGTATTTGTAATTCACGCTTTAACTTCCATCACACGATTATTGTGGACCCTTACCACTAGAGCGCACTGACGTCGGAAAAAATCAATTTGTATGCCCCATTATTTTCAAATATTATCCTCACTCATGGCTTCTCTTTATCTGCTGGTTCAATACACTATTACAATGATGAGACTTCTTTCATTCTTCAATGACGAAAACTCTCCAACCCCAAAATTTGATGTTCAATTAAGAATAGAGTACTTTTATCGTAGATTATGGTATTATTGTCTAGTCTGTATGCAATATAACATGAAAACAAAATTTCTGACTCATAAAACAATATCAAGGAATGTGTTCGTTCTTTCTGCCCAATAAAAAAGCTCGTGAAACCAGAATATCTAAAAAAATTATATGAGGTGATTGAAATGAAGATACGAGTATAGCGATGTTCTTCGACGAACATCGATAAAATTACAAATAAAAATTTTCGTTGCAGAATATGTTGTAATACAATTACTTAAAATGTCGGTTAAAAAATCCGTCACAACTATATTCATAATGTGGTTGATCTCTTGTCTCCTTCAAATGCATTGCAATTTCATAAGTCCCGTAGTAACTGCTAAATTCGCATTCCAAATGGCTGAAGTAGAGAACTGTTGCTGAGTTTCATCTCTGAAACATACCTTTCATCTCTGTAACAGAGGCAATTAATTCTGAAGTTATTTAAACAGTATTATAAAAGCCCATCAAATAGTTTTCAAGAGGCGTCTGGCAACGAGAGTATTTCCTGGGAAAGGGATGTACAGAGCAAAAAGATGTGCTCCCTAAATTGCTATAATGACAACAATTTTTCTATTATTCCAGAAATCACGCGATGCCAGAAAAACAGAAAAATTGAAATGAATGATAACTAGTCGCTTTGAATCTAAAACATTAATTACAGGATTTGTTTTGTTTTCTCCATTGGCAAAATTATTAAATTTTTGGAAATCGTTCTATATAAACCATTCTACAACTTTCCGGTCCTCAAATTGAGAGACCATCAAATGACAGTAGATGGGTTATTAATAAATATTTAAACAAATATAATACATTAGTTAATAATTGAATTATTATAATCTGACTTCAAAGCAAATATACGAATTAAAGAAAAAGATGCAAAATAAGTTTCCGCGTTTAATTTCTGAAGAAAATACGTAGTCTCCTTGAGACTATTCAAATGAAATATTCAAAAAAGTAATTATATTCCTTTAATTCTGTATAGATATACTTATTCGTTTCTTCTTGTATAACTTTGTCCATTATAAAACTTGTAATTTGGGCGATTCTCTCTTCTCATATAAAATATTCACAAAAATTCTCTCTTCTTTTTCTTCTGTATCCAGTGGAGTTTTTGTGTTACTGAATAAGCTTGGCAAATCCTCAGAATATTTTTATAATAATCTATAAAACACTATAGTATTTCTTAGAGAGCTATCTTACAATTCGTTTTCATTGACTCTGATTAATACAGTTCATTTGCGAAGATAAGAAAAAAACGTTTTCTGAAATTACGTCTTGAGCTACTGTTAACTTGATTCTTTAAATACTTCAGTATTATATATTGATCACATTTTTCATGGCTGATTCTTACAAAAATATTTTATATTTGTACTATTAGTTACATAACAATCTAAATATAAACAGATAACAGATGACCTAATTCGCACACTGAATTAAATATATATTTTCAATTAATATAAAATTGCAAGCAAGTGTATTGAGAAATAATATAAACTAGTGGTGATAAAACAATTACTTTCTTGCCGGTATTTTCACACAAAATTACTCGAAAAGGGTACTCACATTTTTGAAAAATTGTACATGACTTTGTTTCAAAATATATCATTAAGGGACAGATTTCGTTAAGGAAAAAATCTATCATTATAATTGTAGGAAGACGCCGAAAAAATTTGAACTTTTGCCATTTTCGAAAAATCAGGATTTTTAATTAACATGAGACTTGCAGCATTCTTTCAAACATCCTTCAAACAATCCGACAACAGAATTAATCTATAACGATGGAGCCATTTTTTTGAAAATTTGGAAAATTGCCTAGGTACTTCACGTAAAGTAGTCCCCAAAATTAAAATATCGGTTTCAAATTCAAGGGGCCTCAACATCAGCCAGATCGATGGGGAATATCAATTTTGGGGAAAATTGGCTGAAGGTTTTAGCCACTCGCTAACAGACGGACGGCCACACAGATACAGACACAGTTTCTAATTACATAATGAAAATAGGCAGGAGCTACTTTGAGGAAAGGACATTACTAAACGCAACTGAGACCGGATTAAAGACCTATGGTATCTCGGGTGGTGTTCCGCAACTATCGGTACTCGACCCGCTGTCGTGGAATATTATGTATGACTCCGTTTTGAAGCTCCAGCTACCAAAAAGCGCTAGGGCTATTGGATTTGCTGACGGTGTTGCGTTGGTAGTGGTCGGCAAATGTACTTAAGAGGTCACGGAGGTTGCCAACGAGGCTGTGGCTAACGCCGGTTGGGCTCCAGATGGCCGAGCATAAAACGGAGGCTCTGTTGGTGACAGGCAGAAAAGTGAAGGAGGGTATTACTCTCAATGCAGGGGGTAGTAAAATAGCCTTCCATCAGTCTCCAAGATACTTAGAGGTCCAGATTGACCCGAGACTGCATTATACGATCTCTAGCGCTTAGTCTCGCATGGCCTCCGCCTTAGCACGAATTATGCCTAACGTAGGGGGTCCAAGACAACGCAGGCTACTCTCTAGCACAGTTAACTCTACACTCCTCTACGCATCCCTCAATTGGGCTGATGCCTTTGGGATCCAGTCATACGCACACGGTGCGAAGTTAGTGTACAGAAGGTCCGCCTTGAGGGTGGCACGGACGTTTCGTACGGTTTCGCATGAGGCTGTGTGAGTGATCGCCGACATGCCCCCTATAGATACCATGGCACAAGAAAGGACCAGGCAGTGCAGATGTAAGCGAGAGGGAGCTACAAATAGCGTCGTCATGAAGGAAGGGATGGAGGTGACAATTGCTCAGTGACAAGGGTGATGGATTCTATCATCCACTGGACATTGTCTTATTCCTGACATAACTAAGAGGATCCAAAGAAAACACAGAGATGTGGATCATTATTTTACTCAGTTGTTAACGGTGCAAGATTGTTAACGGGTCACGGTTGCTACCGTTCATACCAACTCAGTTTCCGGTTGGACGATGACTCCTCTTGCCCAACCTGTGATCTATTGGTTGAAGATGTAGATTTATCGCTAGGATGCTGGAGTCCCATGAGAATTGGAGTGCGGTAGCCACCTATGCCGCAAACGTTTTAGAGAAAATTCAGACAGAAGAACGATTACGAAGAAGTTTCCCGCGACATCAATTGGCAGATGGGCGATGAGCCGATCTGCCCTTCCCGTGATGCAATGCCTGACGGCGGTTCCACGGGAAGGGATTCGGAAGAATGGGAGAGGCTTTCAGCGGGTAGGAAGAGGCTAGCTGTGAATCCTACACGCTGGGGAGTGCGGGCTCCGCAGTGTCTTTGGAAGATTTTCCCCTGCCCTCGTAAAAGAAGACACAGACAGCCACACAAAGACTGACACAGACAGACACAGATAAACAGACACACAGAGACAGACACAGAGACAGACACACGATGCATACGAGATACATCCTGCATCTCGTCATGTTGGACCGGGATGTAAGGTGAGGGGATGGAAGACTAAAGCGCTCGACGAGAAAGTATTCCGCCTGTGTTTGGAGAACTTTGTACCATCAGGGACGGCAGAGACAAAGGTTAGCCAAATTATGAACTGGATAACCAGAGCTTGTGATGCAGCTATGCCCAGAGGAAGAAATAACCACCGACGATTACCAGTTTACTGGTGGAAGGAAGACATTGCTCAGCATCGTCGTCACTGCCTTTGGGCCAGGAGACTATATCAGCGAGTTCGTGGTAAAGATAACTTTGTTCAATTGGAAGAACAATATAAATTGGCCAGAAACTAGTTGAAGACTGCAATCCGGGATAGTAAACGTCTTTGCGCTAAAAGCCTGTGCGATTAAGTTGATAAAGATGTATGTGGTAGGCCATACAAGACGGTTATGGGTAAGTTTATAAAGTCCCATACTCAGCCTCCAACCTGCCCTAACATTGTCGGAGAATTGTGAAAACTTTATTCCCACACCACCCTGACCGACTGACTGTTATGTTCAGAAAAACACTCACTTTCCAAACAACAAGTTTATTTACACAGTAACGGAAATATTTACATAGAAACGGAAATATTTACAACAGCGGTCAGAAAATCATTTTGTCTAATGTACACTCTACCAAAACAACAGTTACTCCTATCTACGTCTCCCGCTCAGTCTGCTCCGTCTCTGGCGGCGCTGCCTTATCAAGCAGCCGGCGCCGTAGCCTCGCTTCACGGCCACCGGCTCGCCGGCTAGCCGATTATTTCTCATTGGCCGGGCGTCTTTGCCGGTCTGATGCCCAGCCGTCACCCGCCGCCGCTGCCGCCTCGCGCCGCTTTAGGCGTGCTCTTCAACTTTGTCACACAGCCGCAACACTGACGATCATCATGCATACGGAAATGATACCGCCAGTCACTTAGGATGAGCTACTGCACGTAATCAGTAGAACTGGTAATTCCAAGGCACCAGGACCGGATAGTATCCCCAACATCGCCCTCAAGACTGCGATATGCACTCGTAGTGAAATATTTGTGGACCTCTACGACACATGTCTGAGAGAAGGAATATTTCCTGAGAGATGGAAGAAACAACAACTAGTACTTCTTCCAAAGGAGAAAAAAACCGTGAAAATTCGGCGTGTTACCGACCGCTGTGCATGCTTGATACCGCGGGTAATGTTTTCGAACATAATATTAGCACAAGATTGGAAGATGCAATAGATGAAGGAGGTGGACTCTCAGAGAACCAGTTTGGCTTTCGCAAGGGTCGTTCAACAATCGATGCTGATAAGCTTGTCATTGGCACTACCAGACAGGCCGTTAAAGGGAGCAGGTGGAGAAGAGGTCCAAAAAAGTACTGTGCAGTTGTAACATTGGAAATTAAGAATGCTTTCAACTCGGTAAGATGGAGTGCCAATCATCAGGCACTACATCAACTCAATGTACCCACGCACTTGAGAAAAATAGTGGCTGAATATCTGAACAGACGAGTTCTAGTCAACAATACGGATGATGGACCGAAGGTACACAACATCACCGCTGGCGTCCCAAAACGTTCGGTGCTGGGTACACTTCTAAGGAATATGATGAAGTTCTTAAGCTCCCACTCCCAGAAGGAACCAAGATCATTGGCTTTGCTGACAAGATTGCCATCGTCGTCGTCGAAAAATTTATAGAAGAGATAGTTTGTATTTGCAATGAAGCCATTATGTAAAACCGTTTTGTGAGCCTTTTCAGAAAGTCTTCCATGCAAAGTGATGGATCTGTCTGATCTGTTAGCATCATGCGAACCCCACAATGAGCATGGGGATATTCATGCACAAACGGTTGCGAGTTAGCTTCCGAGCTCGCTTGGAATTGGATGTTAATATGTGAGAGTCGGGATAATTAATATGTTAGATCTGTCGATTAATAACGTTCCACAAACTACTGAGAATTATATATATACTCTCGCGCACACGGTAGAGTCTGTTTTGCGCTGTGAATGTGCCTATCGCATCAGAGGTATCTTTATTCAAATATTTAACAGCAAAAGTCAAGTTCGAAAACCATTTAATGTCACAGTTAAAATAATAATCGAAAACTGTCAACTGGAAATGGCAGACTGTGATTTCCAGGTTTATAAAAATAGGAAACCTATTACTAATATAAATGGCTGATTATCTACTAAGAGAGAATAAGCGATAGTTTAAATATAGTACATACGATTCCTAATTTTTTCTCTGACTTTTTGCACTCACATGCAGACAATATTGTAACATTTTACTTTGTATTAAATTGCAATATTATATTCCCCCCCTGGTAGTGCGAACGAACTCCCAGGAATCATCTGAGTATTAGCTCAAACATTACGACATTGTTTAATTCAACAAAAACAAATTAGAAGAATTTGTTTCTCCACTTTTTGTAATATCATTTGCTATTGGTTTTAATTGTTATTACTATTCCACTCTTTTTTCGTATTTTTTGCATTCTCATAATGTGTATTTCTTTATTTGTATTTTATAATTTGTAATTTGAACTGCTATCTATTATCAATATTATTCCCACCGTTGCATTTCAATGTTTTCAATTTTATCTACTATTTTTCTGTAATAATTAAAATTTAAATGTATCCATTAATTACATTACCCCCCTTTACACTGTATATTGTGTAATTTATTTTGCTAATGATTATAATTTTAAATGTAACTGTTATTTATATTAATCACTGCTGTATTTTATTTATATTATTTGTCTTTGTAGACTGATAATGACGGCAAAGTCATCGAAACCAGCTATCTAAATACATATATTTGGTTGACGATGACTTCTTTTTTTTCTTCACATAATAACCATCAATACCGCATCTGAATTCCCACAAAAAGAAATTAGATTGAGTAAAGCTTTTGGTAGATGTACCATTTTATTTTTAGCAAAGTGAATGCTGAGAATAAAATGATAATGAGACAATAGGATTTTGAAGTGAATATTTTCATTATTATTGGATGACAGTTCTGTTAAGAGAGAACGTATTTGACAATGGTGAGTACGCTGTATGAGAGAAACAGGTTCTTGAAATGTTAGGCTATATACCAATATTTTTATTGGATTTTTACTTTTTCATCTTACATATTCTTCACATCCTAGTATAAAACTGTCAATATCTATTTTTTCGAAATTATATTATGTTTAGTCTTAAAAAGTATTAAAATAATTTTGAGATACAAGATTCTGCTTAATATAGTTTATATTCGCGTCACACATTTAGCAAAACATTTTCTACGCTACATATTCCTACAATCCTACAAACACAAAATGGAAGATCCCAGCTACGTTTGTCAACCTGAATTTGATGGATTTGCAGACATGAAATTAATAAAGATGATGGATTACTGAAACAGTTTATTCAATGTGTCCCTCCCGTTCGGGAATTCTAGAATTACATTTCCTCCGCCCACTCGACATGAAACCGTGGGCGAATGTGATCGCCGTGACGTCGCCACGAGGGGCAATTGATTTCCGGTGTTCGCACTTCCAAACGCAATTTGCGGAGCGGGGGCCGATGCTTCCGCATCCCACACGGCAGGCGCGGGGCGGAAGGCGTAATGGCTCCGGCTAATATCGACGGAAACGGCGTCACGGGGTAGCACGCGGGCTGGAGGCGTAATGAGCGGGCGGGCAGGGCAGGGCAGGGCGGGCCGGGGTGCGGCGGGGCAGGGCGGGGCGAAGCGGGTCGGGGCAGGGCGTGGCGGGGCGGGGCGGGGAGGGGCGGGGCGGGGCGGGGAGGGGCGGGGCGGGGCGGGCGGGTGGGGCAAAGCGGGGCAGGCAGGGGCGGGTGGGCCGGGGTGCGGCGGGGCGGGGCGGGGCGGGGCGGGGCGGGGCGAAGCGGGGCAGGGCAGGGCGGGGCGGGGCGGGGCGGGGCGGGGCGGAATGGGGCCGGGCGGGGCGGGCGGGGTGAGCGGGGCGGGCGTACGGGCAGACTGGGCGTGCGGGCGACGAGGGCGTGCTGGTGGGTGTACGAGCGGGTAAATGGGCGTGCGGGCGAGTGGGTGTGTGAGGGCGGATAGCGGGATGAAAAGGGAAGGTGCAGAATGGAGGGAAGGGGATTCGAAGTGATCGGGATGGGTCGGGGCTGGGTAGGTTGCTAAGGGGTGCAGGTCGCAGAGTGGTGGAGTGGATGGAGGGGTGGGATGAAACGGGTAGGCGAAGGGCAGGGAGGATAGGAAGGTGAAGGGAGGGGAAGAAGACTGTGTGGTGAGAGGCGGGGTCGGCCGGGTGAGGCAGGCGGGTCGGGACCTGGTGGGGCGTCTCGAGATGGAGCGGGGTTGGACTGGTTGGGACGGGTCGTGGTGAGACAGGGCGGGACGGGAATGCGTGCCACTGCCCATTAACGTGTGGGTTTTCAGGCAATTAAGGCGTCCTCCCGTGCGCAGGCTTCGGGCGCTAGTTAACCTCGTCTCGGGTTAAGAGAGCTCGGTACTTCAAACGTGCGTGGGACGCTCGCGAGAGACAACTTTGAACTTGTTAACGCAGAATTCCGGAAAACGAATCTTTGACAGGTTGCTAGAGAGCAAGTGATGGCGCAGAGGTGGAATTTAAGAATATTAACGTTAGATCGTTTTATTTGCTTAGAACTTTGTTCTATTAGAAATACGATTATTGGTGAAGGACAATACTTAGTATGTCCATTGTGACAAATTCAGACAGGTTGTTAAGTAAAGTGATGGAGGTTTCATTTTTTTCAATGTCCATTGCAATAGCAGTGGATTAGTTCATATAAATTAAAGAATGGGATATATATTTAACGAGTTTAAGAGGTATTTACTGGCCTAAAACAACGTACAAATTGTCCTTATTATTACAAAACTATTGTGTAAATTTTAATATTAAAAATGAGTTTGTGAGTTAGGACGCTCTCAGTGAGTTTAGAAGACTGTTGTGCAAAGACGAAAATAAATAATTAAATAAATATATAAATGTTGACAATTAAATATTTTTAGACTATTTCTGATCTCATCAGAATTGAAACAAAGAAAACATACGAGACCATTGATAAATTATTAATCTAAAATTCTTACTCTATACAAAACTGAAATGAAAATCTACACATTGTTTCATTACATTTGTTTCAAAGACGAGTTCTACACAGCTTTAGTAATCCTCAGTTACAACATACGTCTGCATGATACACAAAAAAATGAATCTCATTCTAGAGAGAAACAAATACCTTCCTTCAGGGAAAGATACTGCTTTCCTAAGAATACCTTTCGTATCAGAGAACAATTTTTTAAAAGCAGAGAGTATTAGTATTGGAGCGGGAGTCTGACAGCCTTGAGGGGTCTTGTAATGCCTCTTCCTTTAATTGCGAGTCCTTCCGTGTGCGTCGCAGACATTAATCAAGTTGTCGTCGCGGCTGCTTCGCCTGGCAGGCCCCGAGGGCCGCCCCCGCTCCGGCCTGCTTCCGCTGCCTCGGCTCGAGATCTCCGTCGCGCCGCCCCGCCCCACTCGCTGAGGAGCCAGAGGGTCTGGAGCGGAGAGGGGGCGGTGCCGTAGTTATGACGGTAGGGTGTGCAACAGAGGGTACCGGTGAGCGTGGCGAAAACGGAGATGATGGCGATGACGTTGGATCTAGTACTTTTCGGAGGGAGGCGATAAAGGAGATGTATATGGTGGCTGGTGCTAAACAGGTAAGGGTAGAGAAGAGTGTGAGATGATGGTGGATGTGTTGAGAGTCACAATGAAATAATGTTGAAAGAAATTAGTCTGAGACGGTGATGGTGGGAAACAAAGAGCACCTGTGATGCAACGATGGAAATAGATATAGTTACGAATGAAACCACGGAAGTGGTGGTGATGGTGGTGGTGGTGGTGGCGGAGGTGGGGGAGGGGGAGGAAAAGAAGGAGGAGGAGGAGGAGGTGGTGGTGGTGACAATGAAGTAGCAGGGATAATGGCGGCTTGAATGATAATGATGTGGGTATGACTGTGATTGTGAGAAGGATATTGGAAATGGCAGCTGTGTCGATCCAGATGTGGATAGGGCAATGTAGGCGATGAATGAAATTTGCGCGGTGCAGACCAAATCTGGGGGTGACCGGACCATCATGGCGCCGATAGAGAAGGCTTCAACGAGCGCTGAGTGCGATGGAGACTGGAAAACACTGCGGAGCAGGAATGAGAACGCAGTGGATGCGGTTGGAGGCAGAAGCAGACACGAAAACAAGCTTTGTCCATGAGGATGGAAACAGTAGTGACGATGACTCCAAAGGGAGAGACATTCGCATGGCGTTCACAGCGAGGGCGTCGTGTGTAGTGTTCACATCAGTAGGTGACATTTGTACTCAGCTCTATGGACAAAAATAATAAAGATGAACATAATCAAAGTCTTTTAAGACAAAATCGCGTCAAAATAACATGTAAAATAATTAAAAATTAACTATAATCGCCATCAGTCAAAGGTCACAGTTATCTAAAAGATAAATAGCAAAAGTAATGATAAAAATCCAAAATGTCCATGTCATGTCAATTCAACTCCCTGAAAAGCATGCTCTGCGGAACAAGAAAGAAAGAATGAAATTTAAAAAACAGTAGATGAGAAGGGAGTGGCAGGCATTGTGTTCGGCTGTCATAGAGATCGGTTGATTGATTGATAGTGATTACTGGCGCACCAACTATTGAGGTCATTAGTCCCGTAAGTGTAGTGCGTGTTTCTTGCTCGGGAGGTGGCAGCTATCTTCCCCCGCTGGATAGCGAGATCCGGCGCCAACCTTCGTCGACTAGAGGGGTTTTCCCCAACCACGTATCTCCCATCAGCAGGGCTTGTCCTAGCCGGGACAAGCTCTAAGCTCCCGACCGGTTTCTTGGTGTGTGTGGTATTGTAGTGCATATTAGCGTAAGTGTGTGTGTAAGAGAGAATAGAACAAGGAAAGGGAAGGGAAGGAAAGATCGCGCGCGGTCCGTGGCCCGTTTGTTAGGGTTTGTTAGGGAGAAACTACGGAAAACTACCGATCAGGGCAGCCCGCCACTAGAATTCTCGCGAATGAATTCGACCTAGAAGACAGCGAGTGAATTCGACCTAGCTGACACGCTAGTGTCGGAAATCTTCCCACTGTCGGGACTCGAACCTAGAACATCTCGGTCAGAGGCACTGCAGCGACACCAGTTGAGGTGAGGAGGTCGGAAGGGGGCGATGGGCGGCTGGTGGGGCAGCAGAGGGCGGTGGTGACAGAGGCAGTCGCTGAGGGAGGGCGGCGGGTGGCGAGTAAGCTCCTTAGCGCACCGGCATATCCGCGTAGACGGGCCCTAATGAATTTTTCAAATTAGCGCGAGAGGCGAGACGAGGGCGCGCGTCGCTGTCCCCGGAGACGCCAATACTGCGAGGGCGTTGGAGCACACGGAGCTGTAAAGGCCGCGGCGGCGGCGAAATGCCTACGCTGTGCTACGCTAAAGCTAGTCAGCGACGAATGAAATTGTAAATGTCGCATGTCACGAGGGTACAGGGAATGAAAGAAGTGTCTTATGACAATTTCGGTGAATACAATTTCTAAATTTTCCAATGAATGTACCTAAAAAATAATTACATTTATTTTATATTGTTAACATGTAATGACAAATCCACCATTTTATTCTTGAAGTAAACGATCGTCTTTTGACTTTATCTGAAAGGTCAAGTTCTCCAAGACTATTTTTTTGGTACTGCCATCAACTTTTGCGATGATTTAACAATGCATCTGAATGAAACTGTAATGGAAATGTAGAGAGCAAATGGAATCCTTCAAGAGATGTATTTGTACTATTAATATATTTAAGAAGTAACAAAATAATTCTTTTCCGTGGAAGGACTATAAGCAGTTCACCATTAAGTTATCTAAATCATCATAGGGAACTGTAGATACGGATGATTTCGAGAGTATGTTATATACTGTTTTGAAGTGATAGAAAAAATTGCTTTTGCGGTCGTCTTTGTTAGCTAATGTTGCCGAATCAATTTCACTTTGGAGATTTAATCTCCAACGAACGCTTCTGTTACAGACAGATGGTCCACAGATGCTCGAAACTCGTGAACGCACGAAGAGACTTTTTGTCTCCTACGTATAATCATCAAAGGTACTCTGAGGGAAGCGCAAGTTAATTTACTGTCATGTTAATTCTCCCTTTGTGTACTCCAAACGAGGTACAGAGAAACATCTCCATCCAGCGCCGAAATGAAATGCTGACCGGGAATTCCGATTGCATTGACAGCTGTTGCGATAAAGCAAGAACAAAATTGAAGAAAAGCAACGACTCTCAATGTCAACTGCAGCTACAGTCTTGTCCGCATGTTTTTATTCGTCAACATGACTAAGTTCTGAAGAGCAGTTGGAAAAAGTTATATAAAGAGAGTGAGGATAAAGAAGGAAGGGAAAACATTGGTTCTGAAGATCACAATTCTTAACTTAGAAATTTTGCGTGTCTGCAGGAGGTCTTCATAATTCCATTGAATAAATATTCATAGAGCAGAAATAAAAAAATGCAATAAAACAACTCGTATAGGTACACGGCAGTCTATAGGCTAATATAAATAATCCATAATAAAGTTCACACCACGAAGGGGACGACACATGAAGACTCCACATGAAGACTATAGTCACCAGATAAAAATAAACATGACGTCAGAAGATTGATATCGAATCCTGGCAAAACGGCCATTGACGATCGAACATTTTAAACACTCATTAACACTAGATTACAAAGGCGTCGTCAGACAATGCAACTAGCGCTGAAAGCTTCCCCACCCCTTACCCTCACTCTAGGCATCTTCATTGTGTGAGTAGTCAGTGAAACACACGTAACCTTATGCGCGTGCCTAGTTTCGGTATACGCCATTTTACAACACGTCGTCCAGAAGACTACACCTTCGTAGTTACGTCAGTGCTATTTTTTTAACTACATTGGTTAATATTGTGAATAATGAATACGAACTCCTTGCCTTGTGGCATTTAAGTTTTATTCTGAACATTTAGCAATCATAATGGCACGATGGCGAACGGGACGAAGGTAGCAGGTCAAAGAACTCCTGCGGACGCTTCTCAAAAGCCACGTGTGGACAGCACCAAGCAAGTGCGAGAGTCAATTTATTGAGGTGTATCCATAAAAAACATTAAAATGTATTTTGTAACTCCATATCAGACATGTTAAGTCCATTAAATTTAGTGTTTCTTTGTAAAAATGGGTTTTTCTATATTATTACCGAAAGCAGCCTGTCAGACTACGCCTTTGTAATAATGCTTGGTACAGGTCGCCTTTGTAATCTAGAGTTCAAGCGCAGTTTTGGACGCAATGCACGCAAATACTTCTATAGCATAAGGCTGGAGTTGGCAGAACAGTTCCAAATGAACTTAAATTATTCGGCTGGATTAAGCCATTAGAATGTACACAAACTCGTTTCGTTAATGTATGAACGAGACGGTCTGAGACAGCCTTTTGATTCAAGGTATAACAGAAGAAACATCGACAGAAACTTGTCACAGGAATTTCAGAACAAATAGATGAAACGTGTTGATGATCGTTTCCTCCCCACATAAAAGTAAGATCAATAACGCAATATAAATATTAAGTGTCATGTACAAACATCTCTCGTATCATGCCATTCAAACATGGTGTTACCACTAACGATCCGCAAAATCAATTGCCCGTTCGCACCTAAACCTTTTCTTCCATCGAACACGGATCCACACTAACCGTACCCTAAGAAGCCACAAAAAAGACGATGCGAGGTATTTTCGAAGAATGAGTATTGATTTCGGGTGCGTCAACTAGTAGCATCATTAGTCTCAGATGTGATAGATATGTTATACACAGGGAGGTGGTGAAATTCCTTCCTCGCTGGAACGACACACACACTTCCGGTGGCGGAATTTGTCCCGTATCCGGGGATCTCTGTCAGCGGCGCTCCGCCCTACTTGAAACAAACTACGTTTCTTACTAGCGACATATGCAGTAGTGTGTGAAAGGAGTGGGAAGGGGACAAGAATGAGTAAGGAAAAATCACTTATCAGCGTGATCTATTTGTTAAGACTCTGCTCCGGCATTCGCCTGGGATTTATAAGAATAACCACTGATCAAAGCACTCGACGGTTAGAATTCTCCTCTAGAAAGTGGTGTATTCGACCAGTGCCTTGGTAGTGTCATAAACCCGCCATAATCGGTACTCGCACTCAAGAACAACCCAAACAAATATCCTACTGACGCAAAGATGTCGTCGCTGAGGTATCGCAGTAAGTCAGGATTCCCAACGAGGTCGAATATACTACATGGAGTAGCTGAGCCTATGGTGTCAGCGCTCTTTGCGGACTGAATCTAGTTATTATTTGCATCAGATTTTATTTTTATATTGTTGTCTTTTTCGTTTAACTGTATTTAAATTATATTACGGTTTAGAAAAATAATATTCATAATGTCTTCAGTAATTCCGGCATATAACTGTAAAGATAGAAGTAACCAAACCACAAATATACCATTTTTCAAGTAAGGGCTCTCTTAATCCTGATTTCTATAAGAGACTTCGACTTATACTGAATAAAAGTCAAACAGCAGACATTTACTATATTGAGTAATTGCCCAGAGTGCGCTGCTTTGACTGCCAAAAAATGGCGGAGCTCCAGCCACTCAGTAGTACATTGTAACTCGTTGGAATTCCGAAGACGAAGAGCGCGGTGACGGCTGGGCGTCGGCGCCGCGTCACCAGCAGCGCTGCCCGCGCCGGACTGCCCGCGTTGCAAGGGAGTGACAGTTCATTTGCGCAGCGTCTTTTCCCCGGGCCCCGGTTCGTTTTCTCTCTTAATTGGAGCCCTGCCCGCCCGCCCGCGCCTCCTCTTCCGCCGGCAGGTAGCGCTGGCCCGCGCAGCGCCACGGTGGCCGGAATCCTCAAAAGGCTGGCCAAAATTCGAAAAATCATTGTAACTGTATACAAATATACATGTAACGGATTTTAGTCACTGAACACCAATACATCATTAAAATTAAACAATTCAAAATGGCGGATGCTAAATGACCGACATAATTTAGAAATAAGTAGTGAAATTGCATGAAAACTTGATTGTTTCTCGAGTAATAGAATCGAAATTTATGATTAAAATTACGCAATTCAAAATACCGGGACCAAAATGACCGACTTCGTTTAGAAATAAGTAGTGAATTTGCATGACAATTTGATTACAACTGTTTCTCGTGTAGTAGAATCGGAATTTATAATTAAAATTATACAAGTCAAAATGGTAGATCCAAAATAATCGACTTCGTTTAGGAAAAAGTAGTTTAATTTTATGAATATTTGATTAAAATTATTTCTTCGGATATAGAATCACGAAAAATTACACTACGGACAAAGGGGTGCCCAGGGATGTCATTTTGTTTCAAGAATCAAATGAATATTTTTTCATGATCATTGTTACAGAAACTACTGAGATCTCGCGTGATCACTACTATTTCTTTGTTTAAAATTTAAATTGTTTTAAAAATTAACAACAATTATATAAATTGCGTGCATGCATTGTAACATATTTATGAAAAACCTTCAGATAACTTTCGGATTCTATATTCGAAGAAGTAATAATAATCAAATTTTCAAACAATTAAACTGTTTATTTTTAAACGACGTGAGTCATTTTGTATCCGCCATTTTTAATTTTTTAATTTTAATGACATATTCGGATTCAGTGGCTAAAAAAATTATATGCATGTATACTGCATATACCTGTATGAACTGTATACATACAGTTCCAATGATTTTTCGAATTTTGGCCAGCCTTTTCACGATTCCGACCACTGTCAGTCGGAATGGGATTGGCTGCTGCCTCTCTACGCTAAGCGGATCGCGCTAGAGAAACTGTTTGTCCTTTCGTTTTGTTCGCAGCACGCGCTGATTCCGAAGCCAACGCGACTTACCCGGAGTTCTAAGAAATCGACTGGAATTCGCTTCTTTAAAGTTTGCTCACGAACAAATGCGACGGCTCGCTGCTGTCGAAAAGGTTATCGGGTTGTCTCCGCTGTGCTCTTAGTTCACTATCTAATCATTGAAATATATTTTCCTCTACGAAAGGATTTCAATCGTCTGAAAAAGCAACTAATTACTTAAAATTTGAATAATTTACTTTTTTGTGCAGACAATGAAATGAATCATAGAAAGTAAATGCAGTTTAAAAAAAGCATTATTCTTTTTCTAACTTAGTATTAAATTAGTTACCGTTATTGTAAATTTAAAACGGCAATTAAAAACAACATTTTTTGTTTAAAAAATGTTGTAAACACAGGAATGTTTAGTGATACCCAACAATAAATATCCTGTATTCAGAGTTTATATACGAATTTCATGTCGTTCTAACTTAATTAGCTATTTCTTATATAAAATTGAATGTTATGTGAACTCGTCAGATCCAGTGGGACGACTGGTCCAATTTTAATATGTTTTTTTCTGAGCAACCGAGAAAAAATATAGCTGTGGGTGTTGCGATACAAAATGTCCTGAAAAATGTGTGTGTGCTTTTTTTTTACAAAATCTAGTTTGCAATCTGCAACGCATCTGGGCAGCATCATTGTTGGGCTTTTCTGTGCGCCGGGTCGGACTCGTGTGGAGCGGTAAATATACAACTGTCTGAGAATAAATGTTATTAAGTTCTAGGGCACGTACGGTGATCGAAGACGATCTTTTCGGGCCCATGAATATGTGGTGGGATATTTCAAATAACCAAATTACACTATTTTCCCCTGATTGGCTGACTACTCACCAAGCACTAGTGTTTGCCGGATCACGTTCTGACGCAATCGATGAAATTTTGGTTCTCCGCCAGACACTAAAGCATAATACGTGGTACATCAATCAGCGGAAAATATCACGCGTGTAATTTTATTATAGTTATGAAATTTTCTACCGCAAGATTATCCGTAAAATGTGATCGTTGTTAATCGCCTTATATGCCTTAAAAGTTTGTAATATTTATTCTGAGTCGCCTGTATACTTGCGCAATACCGAGAAATCTGCTCGTCTCTGAAAAATACAAAATTACAAAGCGATTTAATCATAGTTAATACTTGTCCAAATACAATTATTATCTTCAAATACATTCATTATAGAAGTAACAGTCCTTCGGAATTAAAAATATGAACCAATATTGCTTAATATAAAAGCAATTAATAGTCCTATACTGTTCCATTACAAGACTCCCTTCTACATATTCTCACTCATTTAGTGAAGCATTTTAGTTCTTCTATTTTCCAAAAGAAAGAAAAGGTGTATTGTTTTGCGTGGTAAGTAACTTTTGTTCACTCCAGGCCAAGTAAGACAAAGTTTCCTTTGCGTTCTTAAGGTATTTCCGAAGCTTTCACTCGAGATAGCGTAGCGTTTTTGAAACTTCTATTTACGAAAACTTCTCTCGCGCGTTGCCGTGCATTCAGCGGCGAGCCACGCCCAGCTCTTTGGGCGCCCAGAGGCCGGTCGGGGGAGTGGCCCACGAGGCGCGGCGTGGGCGCGGCGCGGCGTCAGCGCCATCACCTGTCAATCTCCGGAGCCGCTAATAGAGGGATCAACCGCGCCCCGCCCCGCCCCGCCCCGCCCCGCCCCGCTCCGAGGGCGTGGCGCCGTCAGGGCCCTCGTGGGCGGCGCTCGCCTCTTTCATCTCGCCCAAACTCTCTTATCAGCGCTCGCTCCGCAACCGCCCTGCATTCACCATCACTGACACGCAGTTTGCGAAAAGCACACACTTATTGGGGTCGAGAATCGACGTGACGACATCTCTCATGTTGATCTGCAAATTGACGTACCATACTGTAAATTCAATGGAAGACCAAAGATACCTACATTGGCAGAAATTTACGCATTACTTAAAAATGAAATGTACCTTCAAGTAATTATCATGAACACACCATACATTAATGTACACATGTACCCTTTCCCTCACAAAAATTGGCCGGCACAATTCTATCTTCCCAATCGCGCCGACAAACTTAGACACCCCTCAGCCTGCGGGAGGGCAGGGGGAGGAACGCGTTGACCAATCCCTAGAAGGTAGAACCACAGTTGTCTGCGATTGGTGCAACATACCAAGGGGTAGAAAGGACGCTGTCTCACGGGGAGGGGGCTAGTTCGTTTACGTACGAGACGGAAATATCGTCATATTTCCCTGCCGAAGGAGATATTTTGCCTGCGTGTACGCCACGACGAAAAAATATTTCTGAGCGGGGCTTTCCGTCCAGAATTATTGTCCATAGACCAGTAAATATTTATCATTTTAGCAACAATTATTCTAACTTTTAGTTATCGATTTGTAACTCCTGTCAAACTGCTATTTTGAGATGTTCATTTCAGGCACAATTTGCGGAGCCTTCCCGGCCGTTCTAACGCATATTTCGAATTTGTTTTAAAAATTTATAGATTGTTGCAAAATTGTTAATTCGCGGTTTTCGGTTCTGGGACATCGGGAGACTCTCCTCCTTTAGATTTGCAAAATTTAAAAATTGTTCATAAATTTGCAGTTGTTGCGAATTTTTTATTGTCTCATCTGAATGGCGTTTAAACGCGATACAAAATTCCGGAATCCGATCTATCATATTTCGAGAACTATCGTATTTCGTTCTCGATATATGTGTAATTGTTTATAAGAAATTAATATCATACATAGACCCCATTTGTTTGCGCTTAATTCATTCGCTTTATACAAGTATACTTTTGCCTGCCAAATACGCTTAAAATGCACTTGCTTGTAAACAAATTCTAAGACCAATTTAATTATGCTAAATTTTTACGGCGAGTATGAGCATAACGTTTATTTTGATTTTATATTCTCTTTTAAGTCCTGCAAGGGGATATATTTATCAAATAGGAAGGAGATCGATTATAAACAAATTATTTTTCAAGGTGCATTACGCCCAGTTGTTTCTGCTTTTCTATCAAAGGGAGGTTGAGCAACCGAATAACTGTATTATTAATTTTTGAAAAGTCTCCTGCTAAAACCGAGAGTCAGAAACTATTTGTTCCTCTTGCTTACCCATTACCATTAAAAAATAGGGAAACATAATATTAGCTGTTTTGCTATAAACTGCACTGGATTGGATGAATGTAGTGTTAAGGTTTTCAAATACAGAAATATACAATTTTGTGTTTTGAAAGATCACATGAGTAGAAACACAATCACAATATACTACTTCATTTACACAAGTATGGAAATTTCTAAATGAACGTGTGTAACTTTATGTTAATATTTTCAATTCAATTTATCATTCAATAATTACGGATAGTCTTTCTAAAACTGTTAATTTGATGTTTTTGTGCTTTAATATACGAATGCGAGTACATGTGAAATCGCGTTACATTCCCTCTTCCTCTAGATTAGCAACTGCATGCAAACAGATTTTTTGTTACAATATTAAACATCACAAACGGACCTCCTAAGTATCAATGCGAATTTTAAAATATTTGTTCTTTATAAATTCAGTAAAATTGCACTTTTTTTAAGTTCTAACGTTAACCAACTGAAATTCACTGGGAAACTTCCATTGCATTGTGAAATATCATTGCACATTTTTAATACAAATAAAAAGACTGGCCATGGTTAAACTTTTTATTCGATAGATGACAGATATGACATCCGCAATAAAATTTCATTGCAAAATTGTATTTTTCTGCATTGTTAATACTTACTTTTAAATAATATTAATAAATATATTTAAAACATTTTTTTAAGATTGGCGAACATGTCAATGGAATTTCGTGTATTCCTAAATGGTTGAAAATAATACTAAAATTAAATTATTGTAGCATCTTAAAATACAACAAAGACTTGGTAAAACGAGTTACTACTAAAATAAAACAAAAAAACTTGTTAGAACAATTCAAAGAGATTTAGCGTTTATGTTTTCAGTTTAGTAAATATCAATGCCGTGGCATTTTCCAGGCAAAATACTTAGAGCAAACTTGGTGGTCAAGTTATATTAACTTCCCAACACAGTACATTTCAGTTTCAATCCCACAAATATCGACAGAGTTCGAAGGTGGTTTGTTGGACGCTACTCTCCACTCTATGAAACTTTCGAAACCATGAATTTTGCACGACCATCTGTACTGGAAGGACGTAGCAATTTACCAAAAGAAAACGGGCCATTCAAGGTATCAATGTTCAATCGCTGCAAAAGTTTAACCAATAAAACCTACCACTAAGGAAAATATCAAGTAATCAATGTTAATGATCACCGCTTAACATTGCTATTTCATTTCACCGCATAACGTTTACTATTTCGATGTTTTCAATATTTCAATAACCTTTAGAAAACTCATGTTTTTTCAGGTTATTATAAAACAAACTCAATAAATATAAGCACTTATTCACGTTATTATTTGTAAAACACTGAAAATTCTAAGATGTTATTTGATCCATGTCTTCATCGGAGGTCTGAGATTAAAACAAAAACTGACAAGCAGAGAAAACTAAAGTAATAGTGAGTGAGTGATGAAGTCGAATCATCAAATGAAAAACAATTTTTCTTGCTTCATATAATGCCACCTTGTTTAATAAACATGTAATTACATGTGATAAATATATTTAAGCATACAAATTAATGAACATTTTGAAAAGTAAAATTATCAATAAAACGTTGATTCATTTTATTACAATACAAAACTGGAGAATTATCAAACAAGGCTCTTAAACCGAAATTAATAACCAATTGGATATTGTAATACAATGTTACGATTCCAATATCATAGAAAGTCAGACGCAATTTGTCAAAATTCAAGTGAACTTGGTTTAAATTTGACTCCTTGTCCCACGAAAGATGAAATCTGACAGAACTTATGTTGACAGTTCTTATGCCATGGAATTGTTCTAGTACTACTTGCAGTACACAAATTATTATTTTTGGTATTAATGAAGGATTGATGTATGCTGGGCTTGATTTCTGCCGGAACGCGAGGGAATGGCGTTCCGTTACCTTCGGAATAATTATTAAATTATATTATATATAAATAATTATTGCTATTACATTAATAATTAATTTGAGGAGCGTTCCGGCACCTAAAATTTTGAAAAATAAAGCACTGGATTTATGTATCATAATAACTATTATGACACTGATCTCAGTTTCGTCAAGTTTGACTTTTAGACAATGAAAGTGAATGTTCAATCAAAGTTTACCCACATAAATAAAGTTTATCTTACTATACGCACTATTTACTAAGTGTGTCTATACATACTATTTAGACAAAACTAGTGCTGCTTCAACACCACGTACTTTCACGTCTTATTTGTAATAGCTACGCAATATACAATACGGACTACGTGAACTTGCAAAAATATTTATTTCAGCAGCAATTATTTTCTCCTCACTGCTATTCGATCTCGGGTTCTTAAAATTAACACGTCTGGCCCGTTTGCCCTACACCACCAGCTATACAGCTGCAATTCCTCCTTCCCGACGCAAAAAGAAAGTGAAACATTTGCATTTACAGTTCTTAAAAATTCAGAGTGTTTAATTTACATTAGTTCAAGATCTAATTTTAAAAACAGAATTCATGATGGAAAAATTTTCTAAAATCTCTTGAGTCAATATTGTTTTTTGACAATGTTAATATTTGTTTGCAATTTTCGAAAATTCAGATTGTTCGCCCAAAATTAAACGTACGACTTTTTTCTTTTGCCTCGAGGAATAGATTTACAGAAAAACAATTGGAGATCTTTTTGAGAAAATTTGGAAAGTATGATGGGTTTTAGTACCGTCAAAATTGAAAGATTTGTTTCAAACTCGAGGATTCGTGACATAAGCCAGATTGTTCAAGGAATATCCATTTTGGTGAAAATCGTGTTTACTTTAGGCTAAAGTATTATCCATACGTAGACGGACTGATGAGATTTCTCGAAAATTACTTTTTCAGGTTCTAAACAATCGTTTTGCGTTCTAAACAATCGCCTTGTGTATAAAAAGTAATATACGAACACGATCAACAATTCACTTTTTCAAATTAGCAACATGGAAGAGACGTTTTTTTCTATGGAAATTTCGACCCTTTCTCCTGCAGCATTATATAATTCTCTCTTTACACTGGTATATGTGGCGATAAAAATATGCTAACGTTGCTAGGATTTGAACTCGGGTCCCTCTAATCTGGAGGTCTAGTTCGACCACTACGCTACCACAAACATTGGTCACTACACTGTCCAGGGGGACGTAATACGAAAACAATAACGTGCCCTTAGTTTTTTATTAGAGAAATGTACTACATGTGTGAAAGATATCAAATAAAACACACGCAACTACATAGCTCATTTTAGTTAGAAATATTTTCAATAAAATACTGAGTTCTGTAGAACTCTTTCAGGAGGTCGTTCCCGGCCTTATCTTTCGCGTACAATCGCCAAGGCAGAAGTACGTCACAGATGAAAGTTGCGATAACGCTAGACTAACTCGCGCAGTGATGCAGTCGTTCTGAAATGAGAATCACAATAGAGGCAAATTGATACTTATTCCTGAAGATATTAACACACTAAGCTATCTAGTGGCGCCTCAAAAGCACATACTTTCTGTGATTTGTATAAAGATTGTGAATGATTATAACTATATAATTAACCGCACAAGTGTTTTCTACCAGCAAAAATTATTCGCCACGGATGAGATTCGATCTCAGGTACTCAAGTTTCCCCGGCAGGCTTGTTACCTATAACACCATAGACACCCTTATGAAGCTTCTACATCTCAAAGATGATTTTAAAATATCGCGTATCACAGATTTCACTTAAAAACACAATAGAGACAATAAAAAATTGCAACAATTGCAAATTTATAAACAATTTCCAAATTTTGCAAATTTGCCGCGGAGTGTGCAAATTTGTCGGCGCCTTTGGGAAGATATAATTTTGCCGGTCAATTTTTGTGAGGAAAAGGGAACATTAGTATGCATGAGTCATATCTGAAATAATAGATGCATGGTCTTGATGGACTGGTGATTAAAAATACACAATATGAATGATGACTGGCAGGGGAAACAGGAGAATCTCTACATTAAATCTACACTTAATTTAACTTGTGTATTAAATAGTACAAATAAAGTAAGCTCTTTTTAATGTATAAGGTGGCTTTAAGTTTCATGTACAATACATCAATTTACATTAAATGAGAGTAAGTTCCATATTTTCACAAAATGCATACGGGCCTTTCATGCTTTGAAGGAGTGCACTTGCATATTTGAATGCTCTTTTCCTCGCTTTTTCTCAGTTCGCCTCAGCTGCACGCTTAGCTTCCTCCTAACAGCTCGTTTTTCTTTCGTTTACACCATTGTTTAGATACTTAAACTCAAATTATTCAAAACTTAGGTATGTCTTTTTCATTTTATCAGCGATTTTCTTCCTATCCTCTTCAAACAACGCATTCAGTTCCGTTTATTATTCCTTGTAGTAACTTTCATTTCTTCCGTTCCTCCTGAACAATTTCAATTTCTGTCCACGCGAGACTCCGAATCCAAGTACGGATACTGCCGTCCCACTGCTTCCAGAAAACCCGGCCCAAGCTATCCATCAGTTTCTTATCGAGCTTTCATCTCACCCTGACCTGCTACGGTCGAGCCTTTCTGCGTACTCAACTCTATTAGATGTGGATGTAATGGTTCGACCGATCGTAACAATGCATTAACAACGATAAACAGTGATATATGAAACTACGTTGTTGATATAGGATTTAAAAAAATGAAATTCCTCATTGCACATTAAAACCGAAAATTTTCTTTTTTATTTGAAATTTTTCAAAATATCAACATTTTTAAACATTTTTAGCCGTTAGTTATTAAAATGAAGTGAGAATATTAAATAATCTATGAATACAATAAAAAATCCATAAAATAAAATTTGGATTTATAGTAGTGAGTTTTAAAATACCAATTGTGAGGTGAAAGAGCGTTATTACTGTAAATAGATATCGCTAAAAGGAAAGGTAACTTTAAATGTGTAACATACAACTTTACAAATATTCTAAGGAAATGCAACTCTCTTATTAGAGTACTTTACGCCGGTGTCTTAAACATGTTAAAAATTTTGGACTAGAAAAATTGTAACAAAATTTAGTATCACTTCTACAGAAAACTTGTTGATATTTCTACTCTTTACAAATATCGGTGAATTACTTTCATCATTACATCATACATTTTAAAATCCCAAATAATTAAGTATATTATTCCATTTTGTCACTAACGTTTCCTTAACAAACTAAAGATTGTTATAATACACATTTTTCCCACAAATGCTTTATTTCTGTTGTTAGGTGTTGTATTATTCTGAAATGAGAAGTGAAGTGTTCTTCTTCTGTTACTGAATTATTGCAATACAGATTACACAATCAATAAATATTAATTCTCAAATTTTGTAAGAAAATCCATTAAATTTGAAAATCAAAATATCGGAACTTCCATCCTTGAAATCTGAATGTAGAAGGTACGACTCATCAAACTTGCGATGAAAAAAATTGTGAAACAGCATATTTGACACGAGTATAATATAAAATTCATTTTTCCTTTGCCGGATCCCAGAGCTAAACGATGCAATATCAAAAGGGATGAAAGGCAACTCAAAGTTAGTGCAGAACGGCAGGTAACGTTTCATTGCTCCTTGTTTGATGACGTGTCGAATATTCGCTGAAATTGGATGAACGAGCTATCGCGCAGCGATCTTACATAATCTCCTGGCAAAGCGCGGACGACCAAGAGAAGAGGGTGGCGACGGCGCTCGCTCTTAATTGACAAACGGCCATTTCCCTGCTGCTGCCTTCGCTGCCGCCCTCATGGCCAACATGTTGATAAATTAAGAAAAGGGCTCTGCCAGAACCCTTGATTTTTTAAATATACAATATTTTTCAAGAGTTTGAACAATATCTATTATACAATAACATATTTGGGATATACTAGAAATTAATTAAGGTAATATATAATAAATTACCTCTATTAATGCTAAATTCATAATGAAAACAAGTATGAAATCCTGAAAATAACTGTTGAAAATAAATATTGTTATAAAAACCTCAGTGATTAATTGTATGATATTTCAAGTACATAATGAATGATCATTTAAGGGGGGAAACATTATAAAACATGCGATCGATGACGAAGAAAAATTAATTCGAAAGAATGGAATGGTGTGTTAATAAACAATAGTATTTTTCAATGCACGTTTACTTAATTAAACAGATCCGTAAATAGGTACGGAAAATAGTAACAAAAGGCAATAATTGATTGAAATTAGGAAAGATAACTTCATTCCCAAAGATCTTACTATTTAATATAGCTCTCATTAAGTATTCGCTCTTCATACACTGTACTAAGAAGTTTTCTTACCACAAAAATACTCGCAAATCACAAATTTACATTGAAAATGTTTATAGATGATCCGTCCACGCCACGAAGTCCGGCGTGTCGTCACTTCCGCCTTTCACTTGTTCCCAGTATCCCCACCGCCCCCCTACCACCGCTGGCGGGCACCATGAAGGCCGTGAAGCCCTCAACCTCCAAAAGGCACTTCCTCCCACGTCATCGAAACTGCGTCGACGACAAAATCTCCGACAGGTGCATTTAAGCGACTCTCATGGCCCTGCTCTCTCTCCTTGATGCTGGATGTGACACCACTGCCTTCGACAGGGCTGCAAACTTTCATTTAGTATACATTGTATTTCTCTACGAGTAACCATACTGCTTTCGGCAAGTCTGGTAATTCCGACGCAGACAGACGTTCAGACCTTATAATTATTCTTACTATCAGCCTGGATGAAGTACTGCTGCTCCTCGATCGGCAGTCTGTCGTGCATTTTTGCAATTCGTGTGATAAGTTCGTACGCCGATTCTACATCGACACGTGTTGTGCGGCATTACTTTTCCGGCCCACCAAAGCGAGCCACGTGGTGCGGCTGCCGTCCATGTGCTGCTGGTTGTGTGCACGTGCCCCTTTTTGCAGTTCTGCACCCCCCGGGGGCCCCCCCTTGGGCACTTGACTTCATCGAGGCAGTGGCCCGATACTGGGCAAAGAGGAGAGACTTGTCCCGGCGCATGTGAGCATGCATGGTTTTGACCCTGGTACCAGCTTTCATATTTATTTATTTTACGTCAAAAAACAGTTCAAAACTGCGTATGACGTGCTATGGGGAAAACTCTGTGCACATTTTCAAAATTCTGTGATCCCTACACTAAGTCATATACTACTTAAATTTTGAATTTTTGAAAGGGAGAAAAAAACTCCCATGTAATAAAATCTATTTTCAAGGATAAACAAGCAATAAATTTTGAATTTTGAAAGGGAGAAAAAAAAAACAAAAAAAATCCCATGTAAAAAAATCTATTTTCAAGGGTAAATAAACAATAAATTTTGAATTTTGAAAGGGAGAAAAAAAACAAAAAAAACTCCCATGTAATAAAATCTATTTTCAAAGATAAATAAGCAATAAATTTTGGCTCTTATTACTTCCTGCCACGACAACATGGAAACGATAATTTGAATAATTGTATATCCCAATGAATTCTAGAAGACGTGCACAGAAAATGAAGTTACATTTATGTCCAGAAGCAAAACAAGGGCCATCTCAGCATTTGCTCAATGGATCAGGGAAACTGGACGAAAAACCTGATCGAGATGGCGGTCATTGATCCGAAAGCTGTAGTACAATAGTTGTTACAGGTTGTTTATACTCATTTATACAGTCCAAATGGTAAATAATGCATTATGTATCATTGTTAAAATAAATGTTACTTTTCTTGTGATGCTCAGTATAGTCTCTAATTGTATAGAAACAGTTATTCAGCAGAAACGATTTCACTTGTGATTTAAACTTTTCTATTGAATTTAATCGTTTATTGTCATCTGGCAAAGTGTTGTAAAATAATGTACATGTATTGTATGTGAATTTTTTGTAATGAGCTGTTGATACTGTCACCTGATGAATATGATTTCTACGTCGAGTGTTATAGTAATAGACTTCGGCATTTTCTGAAAAAATATTCGCGCCCTTGAGCAAGTCATTTTTTACAAAAACAACTGATTCGTAAATAAAAAGACACGGTAATGGTAGAATTCCTAGATTAATGAAGAGAGGCTTACATGAATCACGTGGGTGGGATTTGGTTATTATTCGTACAATTCGTTTTTGTAATCTAAAAGTCTGGGAGCTATAAGATGTATTTCCCAGAATATTATGCCATATCTCAGGCGGGAATGAACATTCGCGAAGTATACACAACGAGCAGTATGAAGGCTGACTGAATTTGCAAGAATTCTGAACGCGTAGCATAATGAACTTAATTTTGTGTTCAATTCATTTAAATGGACGTTCCATTTAAGGTTTGACTGAATTGAGAGACCCAAAAATTTTGTTGCCTTAACATCAGTCAATGGTACACTGTTCATTTTCAATGGAGCACAAAATTGTTTATTTGAAATGGAAAACTGCATTAAAACCGTTTTCTTTTCGTTTACTATTAATTTGTTATTTCGGAACCAATTTGAAACATCTGATATTGTACTATTTACGGTTTATTTATTGCAAAGGATGTTCGTATCATCCGCAAAGAGAACCGTTCTTCCGTTTCGAATCGTTGAGGGCATATCGTTTACGTAAAGTAGGAACAGAATAGGGCCTAAAATCGATCCTTGAGGAACTCCACGTGCAATGGGCAAAGAGTCGGAAAGGTGCGTACGTAATGTTCCATCATTCCAGCAAGGTATTTCAACTCTCCGAGATCGTTGTTTAAGGTACGAACATAACCAATCTAGAGCAATACCACGGATTCCATATGAAGGTAATTTTGAAAGTAAAATGTCATGATCAATGACGTCAAAGCTTTTGAGAGATCTAAAAATAATCCAATAGGTGCCTCGTTTTGATCCAATGATGAGGCGACATCTTTAAGAAAAGAAAATATAGCTGTTTCCGTTGATTTTGATTTTCTAAATCCATGTTGGCAATCTGAAAGCGCGTCGTGTTTAGTGAGAAAGGTTTCCATTCGTACATAAAAAAGTCTCTCTAATATTTTTGAAAAAACTGATAGAAGAGAGATGGGCCGATAATTTTGAATTTCATTTTTGTTGCCTTTTTTGAAGAGCGGCTTAATTTTAGCTGTTTTGAAAATATCTGGAAACGTTCCAGTGCATAAAGATGCATTAAATATCTGAGTTAACGGGTGTATAATGGCATACGCACAAGTCTTTAACAAAGAATCCGGGAATTCATCTAAACCGGACGAATATTTACTTTTTAGTTTACCGATTATTTTGAGAATTTCATAGGAAGAAGTTTCGGAAACGAACATTGTGTCTAAAATTTTGGGTGAACTGTCTATTTTTGAATTTTGTGGCTGAAG